>SNQJ01S0009429.1:77961-94949 GCA_010110895.2 Picea sitchensis | reverse complement strand
TTCTTCTAGGGATGAAATCTTTGGATCATATCTCATAGGTAGAGACCTTAGTACCTTTTGAACAATGATTGGTTCTTTCATCTATTCTCCCAAACCTTAATCGCATTGACTATTTCATCAACTCATAGAAAATAGGTGGCAATGCCTTCATCTTCCTTCATCTTCAATTGTTCAAACTTGGATATAGGTGGAGTGGTCGGTGCATTGTATCCATCTATTATTGCTCGCTAGACATAAAATTCATGTGCATGCACATATGTTTCCATCCTTCTTCTCTAGAAGGCATAGTTTTGGTCGTTAAACTATGGTACTACAATCTTAGTGTATTCCATGATCTCCTTCTAGTGGTTAGAGTATTTCTTGAAGGATATGCTTTGATGCCAATTGTTAAAATCTAAGAGGGGGGTGAATCAGTAAGAGCACTTTATTATCACTTTTAACCACAATATTTAATCAATGATTTCATCAATAATATATCATCAATATATCACGAGGAGTATAAAACAACTGAGCATATTAAACATCCACAAAGACACAGTACACTAGGATTTACGTGGAAACCCGAATGGGAGAAAACCACATAATGCTTTTCTTATATATCAAAACAATACATTCATTATAAGCACCAACTTCCCAATTCTCCAACTACAACTAGAAGGAGGCTACAACCCCCTATTTGCAGGCTCTAACCTGAAGGAAGATAAAACTCCCTAAATTCTCTGGCTCCAACCAGAAGGAGGATACAACCCCCTAATTCTCAGGCTCCAACCTGAAGGAATCTCCAACTCCCTGAGTTCTCTGACACCAACCGAAAGGAGGCTACAAGCCCCTTTCGTTGCCCTATCTTGTCGCACTGAAATATAAGTGTAGATGAAATGTCACTACCACAATCACTGCCACTATCACTGCCATTTCCATTTTCACATCAACCTGTAACCTGTCAACCTATCACTGTATCCAACCTGTCTCTGTCACCAAAACTGTCACATAAACCTGTAACCGTCAACCTGTCACATCAATCTGTAACCAACAACCTATCACATCAACCTATAACTGTCATTGTACCATCAACTTGTAACCTATACCATACCATGCATCAACTATGTACCAACAAATGTAGTATGAAATGCATCAATCATGTACCATAACATCAATGATGAGTAGCTAATCATGTACCATGTACTAGACCATCAATCACATATAAAACCAATACCATATACCATAGCATCAATTATGTATAGACCTATACCTTATTATCAATGAAGTGCCTCAAAAAACCAAAGCATGTGCCTCATGCATATGCCACCATACATCAAGTGTATACCTCAACCATACATCCACATCTCAAAGATGAACCATACCAGTCATCTCATAACCAGATACAAGAATATACCTCTATCAACCATGTAGCCAAGATGTACTTGAATTATGTGCCAAACCAAACATACCTCAAGCATGTATCATACCATCGCCAAGTATAGTCTTCAAAACAAGCACATAATCATATCAATACCTATGTAGCTGACCTGATACACAATAGTGTTCACATGTAATTTATCCTATAACTTTAGGGACCTGGTACAAGCATTACCCATAAATCTAACTTATCCTCACAGGAATAATAAATGATGGCACACAGGGCCTTACGTGATAGGCACTGTGCAACCCACGGGGATGCCTTGCGGGACACTAGTAGTATACAAAGAAGGAATGAAAGGATATAAACTCTGGGATACTGCATCAAGGAAAACAATGTACAATCAATATGTGGTCTTCACAGAATTCAGAAGGAAGTCTGAGCCTAAAGAAATGGTTCAAACATAGAATAATCCAGAGAAGGTTTGGTTTGAACTGAGAATTGAAGAAGATGATTCGGATGAGTCAAATGAATTAGAAGAAGAGGTGGAATAACCGGCCCCGGTTGTAAGGAGGTCAGAGCAAGTAAGAAAACCTATCAAAATGTATAGTCATCCTGACTTTTGTTCCGCATTTGTGTTAAATGCCACCGAGGATGAGCCCAATTCGATCAAGGAGGCAATCAACTCAGCAAAGGGAAAACTCTGGAAGGACACCATGGTCGAAGAGATGGAATCCTTGAACAAGAATGAGGTGTGGGACTTAGTCGAATTACCTATTGGAAGAAAGTCTATCGGTAGAAAGTGGGCATTCAAGAAGAAGATGAACGCAGTAGGTCAAGTTGAGAAATTCAAATCTCAGCTGGAAGCTAAAGGATATTCCCAAGTTGAAGGAGTCGACTTCGGTGATATGTTTTCCCCTATTGCAAAATTAACTTCCATTAGAGTACTAATGTCTCTGGTTGCAACATTTGATCTAGAAATAGAATAGATGGATGTAAAGATGATGTTCCTACATGGGGACCTGGAAGAAGAAATCTACATGAAACAACCTGAAGGATTTGTAGTAAAGGGAAATAAAGATTTGATGTGCAAAATGAAAATATCCCTTTCTGTTCTAAAACAATCACCAAGAATGTGGTACCAAAAATTCGACACATACATACTTAGTTTGGGGTTTGTGAGAAGCAAATTTGATCACTACATATATTCCAAAGAAGAAGGTGGGTGTTTCATATATGTAGCATTGTATGTTGACGACATGTTCCTGATTGGAAACAACATGAATGCAATAAAGGAGGTGAAGAAGAAGTTATCCTCCAAGTTTGACATGAAAGATCTTGGTGCAACAAACTTCATTCTAGGGATGGATATCAAGAGAGATCGAGCAACTAGAAAGATNGACATGTTCCTGATTGGAAACAACATGAATGCAATAAAGGAGGTGAAGAAGAAGTTATCCTCCAAGTTTGACATGAAAGATCTTGGTGCAACAAACTTCATTCTAGGGATGGATATCAAGAGAGATCGAGCAACTAGAAAGATCTGGTTGAACTAGAAGAAGTATATTGAAACAATTTTGAAACATTTCAACATGCAGGATTGCAAACCTGTGAAGGTGCCAATTCCTATGGGAGAAAGGCTAACTGTTGAACTATGTGCAAGGACACAGGAGGAAATAGAGGAAATTGCATGTGTTCCATATGCAAGTGTTGTAGGTAGTCTAATATATGCGATGGTCTGCACTCGACTAGACATTGCCCATGTAGTGGGAGTTGAGTAGATACATGTCAACACCTGGGAAGGAGCACTGGACAACTGTCAAGAGAGTATTCAGGTACTTGTGTGGCAAAAAATATTATGTTATATGCTACCAAGGAAATTTTGGAGATGGTGTTGAGTTAAATGTATATGGATTTGTCAACAACGATTGGGCTGGAGATCTGGATCGACGAAGGTTGACTAGTGGATATGTGTTCAAGATGTTCGGTGGAGAAATCAACTAGATGAGTAAGCAATAGGAGATCATGGCCTTGTCAACAACAAAATCTCGATACATGGAAACCACTCATGGAAGTAAAGAAGTAGTATGGTTGCAAAGGTTGTGTTCTGGAATAGAGTTTGAGAAGAAAGCTATGAAGATAAGGTGCAACAGTCAAAGCACAATATTCCTGGCAAAGAACCCAACTTATCATTCTAAGACTAAGCACATTGATGTACAATACCATTTCGTGAGAGACTTGGTGGAAAGAAACAAGCTGTTGTTGGAGAAAGTAGACACATTGGAAAACATAACAAACTTTTTAACCAAGTCTGTGAGTGTTTTGAAGTTCTCTTGGTGGAGAGAGGCAATGGGCATTGTTGACCTGGGTTTTTGAATTCTCAAGTTCATAGATCTCTTAGTTTCATCAAAGAAAACAACAAGTGGGTGAATGTTGGGTTGTTATATCCTTTGCAGTGAAATTCTAGTCGAGGTGGATTGATTGACAGTCAAACTCGAAGAAATCAATAGCAAGTTGAAGGTCGAGGTGGTTCAATTGGGTAAAGTCAAAGTCAAGGATATCGAAAACAAGTTGAAGTTTAAGGGGGTTCGGTGGGGTAAAGTTGAAGTCAAAGATATCAACAACAAGTTGAAGAGGTCGATAGGTGGGATCGTGGGAACATACTGAAGACTGAATGAAGGTCGAGTTGTAGTCAATTGGTAATCTGACTTGGTAGTTGACTATAACATAATCCTGAGATTTGCGAGATTTGTAGCCAATGATCTATGTGGATCTATAACTGTTTTTGGGTGCTTTTCTTTAGGGTTTTTCCTACTGTAAATCCTATAAAGAAAGCATGTTGTAATGTTGTAAAGGATAATCAATAATCATATAATAGCCAATATTTAGAGGTTGTTGGTCATGCATATGTAAGTCGAATCAGCTACATGGTTGTTCTTGTGTAAAGATAGAAGATATGATGTCGATTGTGTCTTAGGTGTAAACCAAGGTTAGGCATGTAACCTTTTATTTTGAATGAATAAGACAACAAGAGAGCAAGATGATCAAGGAATGTTGGTTTTCCTATTTGGGTTTCTAGGGTAAAATATCTGCGTACTATGTGTTTGCTTTGTCATTTACTTTCTTTTTTAAATCTTTCTTCCTCTCTTCTGCTAGGTTTAGTGTGGAAGTGTTCCTCATTTCCTAAGAACTGTCACCTTCTTGATCCATTGTTTTCTCTTCCCCTCTATTTAACTCATAGCCCTACCATGCTCTCAATAGACAACCTTAGAGCTTTGTGTTAATTTTGAAATAATATTTACATATCTTTTGTATATTATGGAAAGTCTACCTCATGGTATATTGAAATCATATTTATCAAAGTACATGCCTAGACATTCACAAGTCAGGCATTGGTCTTGAGATCCAGGCTAGGAATTCATACAAGATATCTACATCGTTTACACATGAAGTCAATTTTTATAACCTGACTCCCACCATTATATTCAATTATTTACAATTTGATCCATAACTTTGAAAGGGTCAAAATTGGGATATTACAACTCCATCCCTTCCTAGACAACAATAACATTATCTAGGATGAACCAACCTTGAATAAATATTATCTATTTTGGTTTAATAATCTAGGAGAGAATGTACCTAATTCTTAGAGCTATGGATTTAGCCAAGATATTGTAGGATACATTGAGTAGGGTAATTGGACTCTAGCTAGTAATGACCTTTGAGTCCCTGACTATGGGGATAAACTTGATAAATCCTTGGTTAATGATAGTTCCAAGAGATATTTTCCATCCAACTTCCCTTTAGATGTAAAGAAGGTTAGGTCCAACACAAGTGTAGGTGGCTTTGAAGAATTCACATGGAATTCCATCAAGTCCTGGGGACTTATGATCGACCATCACCATCAAGGCTTCTATTAACTCAACTAGGGAAAAATTATGGTCATGTATTATTTTATACTTTGGAGAGACTTCCATTGAGACAAGGTCAATGGAACATTTACATAGCTAGGTTTGGTGCATTAGTCATACCCTAAGATTGGAAATAGTATGACAACATGTCATAAATTCTTGCTCGATGTCATCAAGATTGGTAACACTTATAGAAGTCATTTTTAGTGCATGGATCTTCTTAGAGGCTTCCTTAATAGCCAGAGTTTAAAAAACATATTTCATGGGCTAATCCCCACTCTTAAGCTAATGTAACCTTGATCAAATCTAGGCACCCTAGGCTCACCAAACTTCATCTACATTAAAAATTATAGAGTTTGGCCACTCAATCTTGAAGGACATAATCAAATAGCGTTATATGAAGACAATAAGAAACCTCTTTGAAACCCTCCTTGCTTGCTTTGTTTGAAGAGAGTCGGAAAACTTATAGTTGTTGACAAAACCCTCAAAGGAAATCCAGGATTCATCCTATCACATCATTCCACTAGTTTGTCCACCCATTTTCTCCTCAATGTCAAGTAAACAAGTTTCAGATTTGAACGATGACCTAAACACATGCTGGGTGCTAAAGATGAGAAATAATGAATAGGTATTGGGTCCAAGGAAACATTGTTTTGGTTGTACCCCATAAGAGAAAAAAGGTAATGGGCTAGTGATTAGAAAGAGTCGCCTCCCCCAACGCTTTTATTGGTTTCTTGCTTTCATAGTAAAAAAAGAAGGTATTCTATTTAGAAAGCATGGCTTTGTCCAAATGTTTTAGAACTTGATCATTGCCAATCTTAAAATTTGACTAAGTGAACCATGGCTTGGGGGAATCAATTCTACGATACTTGTTAGTATTGTATAGAATTGTTTTTGTCTTTGGGGCTATTCCAGGGATGCATTCTCTTTGTATCACGCAAATAAGGTTTATGCCCATCTCAAGACTCTACATTATTGAAATCTCCACACATGAGCTAGTCCACCTCAATGAGGTATTACACAAGGTAGTTCCATAGCTTAGTGTTAGCATCATTATCAACTAGTGCATATAGATTGGCAAGGCTTAGAACTCTACCATCTAAATTGAGGAGGATGCACACTATGGACAGATTGTGTCCTTGGTAAATATTGTTTACAAATTTCAAGGAGATGAAAATAATCACTCCATTGCTCTTGTCTTCATGATAGGTATTGACTATAGTTGTACCAAGACAAATATAATGTAAGGTTGAGGTGAGCATAGTGACTTTAACTTCTTGCAAGAACAATGCATCCACATTAGAAACTACTAAATTGATTCTTATAACCATGGTATTCTTGACTGATTTGGTGACACCCCATACATTCAACATGTTTTTCATTGCAAAAATTTGACATTAATTCCAATCTTCTCTCTATCCCTACCATTGATAGCTTGATAAGATTTCAAGGACAAAAACTACCTTTTATCTAATGCAAGGGAAACCCAACCATCTAGGGTGATTTTTTTCAAGAACTTATGTTTGTCATCTTGTTCAGTACAAGGCTTCCCATCTAGTGTTAGAGGAGGAGAGTGTGCGCTATGACCCCCTCCCCCCCATGGAGTAGAGTGGCTTGAGAGGATCCATTGAGGTCCTTCCCACCATTGAAGTGGTTGGATTTGAGGGTGACAACCTAGAACTGGACATGCCTTTATCTAGAACCTTGGGTGCCACACTACTCTTGCTACCTTTCTTTTTCACTTGAATCCATTCACCAACATCAACAGAAGATGAAACCTTTTGGGTCTACGAAGTTGAGTTTTCTACTAGAGGGGTAATTGAGGAATCAACTTTGGAAAAAATCCAGTAATCCCTAATCCTATGCTAAGTAATTTTGCACCAAAAGAGAGTGTTCAAGAGGTTAATATACCTAACATGTTACCTAATGACCTTATTGACAACTTTGATAGAGAATCTCCCTTTAAGGTCTTGAGCCATATTAACCTGGAGGAAAATATGTTTTTGAAGGCATGTACTAAAAAATCCTTGGGAGACATGGCATTTAAATTCCCTAAGAGAGTTCAAGATGCATTTGAAGAAATCATAGAACTAAATTGTAAGGCCTTGGAACTTGATCCATATAGGACAATGCAACTAGGAAATCTCATTGACTAAGAAATCCCCATACTAAGTGGACATGAAAACAAGGATATTGTGACACATCCAAGGGCCCCACTTAATCACTTGTGGAATGTGTGTCTTTCTTAAAGGTGGAAGCTTTTTGGAAATATTCTAGTCGTTAAGTAAACCCACCCATAGAGTTCCTAAACTTCCCTAACCCAAGCTCTTTTTTTTTAAATAGACATGGTTATAAATTTGTGTTAAAGTAGTGTTGTGACCGAATTGTTTAGCAATATAATACAAAATAGAAGAAGGTTTAGAGCTGAAAATCATTGAACAAAATCTCAAAATTTTAGCACCGCTTTCTACTTTAACTGCTAGATTAAAGCTTCCATCTCTACCACTAACTATTCGGAAAGTGTATAACTATATAAACTCTCCTAGAAAAATTACAATTTTCCAAAACATTGCATAATTCAAGAACTAGTGATGATTGGGCCCACTGCGGGTTTTCATATTGTTACCGAACTTGGTTGACTGAATGACAGATGATTGTTTCATTGCTTGGGTTGATGGATACTACACGATAGCATCCTCATTATCCCTTAGAATTCCGGCTCCAAATGGACCAATAAAAAGGGAAGGACGAGCCACCAACTTGAACCCTTCATTGACATTCTCTTTCTCAATCTTTGGCTTTTCAATTCTAGGCCACAACATGTTTATTTTATTTGTTACCTATTCAATATTCTTCGTGTTTTTCTAAACTAATTCCAATTTTCCTCTGTTGGTTTTAAACCGAATATATCTGGTAATGAGCCCCATTATTTTCCTTTGCATTGCCTCAGTTTCCAATGCACTCCTTCTCTCCCAACCCTTCCCCCAACCTTCCCACTTTCTAGTGTACAAAGAAAAATAGTCTTGAGCCTTTTTCATATGTCTCTCACACCTTTGAATGCCTTTGCATAGCTATGAATTTTCATAGACAATGTAATGGTAGAAATGGCCATAGGGGTTTGTCATTTTCCTTCAATTACCTTCACATAAAGCAGCATACAACTCAAGCTTCCAAAGAGTCACCCGTGCAACCTACACATCGAGTTGAGGCTTGTCGATTTGAATGGATTCAATACTTTGATGCTAGGCATGATGAACATGTAAGAGATGTGCTACAAATATATCTTGAGAAGGTCTAAGATTAATACCATAGGGGATCAACAATCCCATCCCCATGTTGTTTATTGCCTCAACTTCCATCATATTGTATGACATAATGGGGGAGTAAAGGCTCCTTTGTAGATCGGTACCCACCTTTGGATATTCATGCCACTTGTCCATATTGATTGTGAATCCAAAATTTGGGTTAGATGATGATGTGTGGTTCAGGGTGATAATGGATTGAAGGACCACACCCCCCCATTTGTTCTAAGAATTGTTGTGGGCAAACACGCCCCTTCATTTGCGAACTTGTCTACACTAGAATTGAGGTGCCTCAAAACATGATAGAATTCACATTGTGCAAAACTCTTTACCAATCTTTGAGCTCTGATTATGATTCGGCTTAGAGAGGGCTCTTGAGGGGTTGTTTGGAAGTGTGCATGCATAGAGTTGTCAATATTGAATCCCCAATTCAAGAATTTTCGTATTCCTTGTTGCTTTAGAAGCATTAGCCCTTGTAGCAATGCTAATGCCTCCACTTGATTGCTTGTGGTCTCTCCTAAACTCTAGGCAAAAGTGATCTTTTGCCACAGTCCCTAATCCAAGCTATAATCACAGCTTCGCTAACAAAATATCCAAGTAGAGTGAGATGATTCAAATTATCACAAATGATTATATATCTATTAATTGGAATTACTATAGCAATCTGACCATAGGGGATTTCATTACCTCGTGGAAGACCATTGAGATGAACTTCCTCAAAGCCTTTGGTGACGCCATCAATGTTACCGTGTAATGAGTTTTAGAAGAGTGCATAAGTTGAGAAATGTTGATGATGAGCAATTGTTTTCCCCCCTTAAGTCGTATGATGTTCATTCGAAGGTCTGCATGCCAAAAGATAGTAAGTGTAAATGTCATGAGGCCAGGACAACAAATTTGCAACAAATCTCTCAAACCCTTCACGCCAAAGTTCTCATTCCATTTTCTCACTTTACACAATATCAACAACCCTTAATATTTTTTTATAATTATATGATTAATTTCAAGATGTTATTATTTTGTATATCTATTTTTTAAGGTGTGTGTATAAATTGCATGAGATTGAGAAAAGGATACTATGAAGTATTAGTTAATGATTTTTTATTTATTTATTTTTCACTCCATAAATTAGGAGAAGGGAAGGTCAAGTAAACACACATATTTAGGTTGAAACTAGTCAATCATTATATTAATAATTTCAATCATTATATTAATAAGAAATCTGGAATGCAAGTACCGTTGGAAATACAAGAAATCTGGAATGCAAGTACCGTTGGAAATACCTCCATTATCATAAAAACCATCGTATATTAAAATTGACCAAAAAAATTGAAAAATATTTTTTATAATAATAAAAAACAATTCCAAAAAACACGCCATAAATGTATCTGACTTTTATTCTCCCACAGCCAGTTCACAAAAGACACTCTAAAACGACTCACATTTCAAACAAATATAAAGATAATAATGGCTACTTTACACCTTTTAGGAAAGTAAATAAAAGATTAGAGCACAGGCTAAATCAATTGCAAGAGACGGGCACCGAAACTGGAAAGGCCTTGTAACTCTCCACGTGATTAATTAAACTAAATGTTTTTGCAAATTTATTGCTCCATTTATACATCAACTACAACCACTTTAATACATATTATACACCTAGATTTTCCGAGAGCCGTTGGAGCGGATGACGTGTAAGAATCGGTATTGTCTAATATACCCATCGCGGATACCAATTTCTGACCGTTAGAGACCACGAGCGAACAATATACCCGTTACAAGCAACGAATTCTTCTCAGGAAAGGGATTTTAAATTAAATTCTTGTCCTCATCTCATCTATATTTTGCTCTGTGGGGATCCTCCGTTTTGGCATTGGGCGGATGTAAATGTGATTTGGACTGCAGGGCTAAAGGAATGTCTATATTATCGGCTATGCTCTGCAGTCCCTCTGTTCTTTTGAGTTACGAGACGGTGCTAATTTGATTACACCCATTGGAAATCCAAAAACTATTGGGTTTCTCCCCATTTTGACATAAATACAGTGTTCTTCCTTCATATTTGTTCGTCCATGGAGGCTTCCCTGTAGAGACCAGATCCATCAATCTGTTCTATTGGACTCAAGGAGAAAACCCATAACCCATCAATCCCCGCTGTTCCAAAACAATGTATTTCACCAGGGTGAGTGCCATCTTTTTCTTTGGACATTATAGGGTTTCTCTTTTCTCCTATACAAGGTATTGCTACGGAAGAAAAAAAATTTCAGGGAGGGGGTAATTTTTGTTTTCCATGACAGCTCTGGGTTTTGTTTCGTATTTTTTTTTTTCTGTGCGTTTTTAATGCAGGCAATGCGATTTCTCCCCTCTGTGTTTGTATATATTTTTTGCTTTTGCAATGCTCGAGTATGATTTTTAGATCACCCTGTGACATCAACCATTTTGGAAATTTTTTGGCAGCAACAAATGGCAGGATTTGTTGAAAACGGACCTGGATTGGCCAAGCCCACCACCATTAAAGGTATGGTTCTGATCCAATGCACCATATGCATGTCTATGTGTATTTCCTGTTTAGGCCATGGAATAAGACCCATGTTCTCTACTAGGATAGATTGATCTTAGCCTCCCATCTATTAATCACCAGGAGGAATAAAAAAAATTCAGGTGCAAACTTCATGTTCTTCACACTTTTATATGGTCTTTAATAAATATTAAGGTTTGTACTCACCTTTTAAGATGCTTTTTAATAAATATCCAGTTTTGCACCTCTCTCACACACGGTGATCTCCCCCACCAGGGCATATGCATAATTTTTTGTACTCTGTGATCTCCCCCACCTGGGCATATGCTTAATTTTTTGTACTCTGTATTTTGGTTAGAAATGCTTTTAATAAATATTGAGGTTTGCTACTCACAGACACACACTGTGATATCCTCCACCTGTGCATATGCTTTATATTTTGTACTCTGTTTTGGTCTGAGATGCTCTTTATTAAATATTGATGTCTGCACCTTACAAAGAAACACGCACACGGGGTCTCCCCCACCTGGACATATGCTTAAATTGTTGTGCCCTGTTTTGGTTTGAGGTTTGCACCTTACACAGACACTCACACATGGGGCATATGCTTAAATTTTCGTTTTGGTTTGACATAGTTTTGAATGAAGAATCACATGTTTGTATTGAGCAATGGATGAATTTTGGGTATGCTGACAGGTCATCCTGAAATGGAAGGCAACAAAGCAACACAAGCAAATGGTCGTCGAGTTCTAGGTGACATTGGAAATGTTGTTTCTGCCATACCCCCAAGGTGTTATTTATATGCTCTGCTTTTTTATTTGAAGGCGGTTCTATTCTCTGTTTTATCTTGTGACCTTAGATTCAAGAGCATGCTTTAATGCATCCATTCACTAGCTTATTTTATTCAATGTTGGTTGTGGTGCCACTGAAAATGTTGTTCCTGCTATGCCCACAAGGTGTGCCAGTACTGTTAGAAATGATGGATTGCAAGAATGTGTTTACCTGCCTTTATTTGTATGCTCTGCCTTTGGATTTGAAGGCAGTTCTATTCTCTGCTTTATCTTGTCACCTTATATTTAGGAGAATGTTTTAAGGCATCCATCCACTGGCTAATTTTATTCGATGTTGGTTGTGGTGTGCTTGGATACACATTCTCTGTTCTTTAGTGTTCTTAATTTACAGTACCCAAGTTTTTGGGGGGCATTATTTGATCTTAGTTACTTATCCGGGAATTTTGTCATGACCCTTCAGGAATCCACATGCTGTTGGTTCTAAAAATTTTGTTCCATCCAATCGTCCGGTGACAAGGTGAAGACTTTTCTGCAAACGCCATGTGCATTCTTCCTAGCTAGTTTGAACTGTAGATCTGTGAGTGCAGGATTTGATGCCATATCTGTGGTTGTTTGGTCCAGGAATTATGTTGCAACATTGGCAAACAATCCGCATTTGGTACAGGTATGTTTTAAAGCTTTTTGCTGTTTGGTAAATGCCCAATACTGAGTTCCATGTAAAAATTGAGTTAAAGGATAGATATTTACTTTGCCTAATAGGATTCCCAACATTTGGATGGACCTAATGAGAATCTATGGGTGGGAGCGAAGCACCAAAGGACACTGTCATCTACAGGGAACAATAATGATCAAATGGAGCATGAAGTTGATATGGAAGATCAGTTGACATCAGAGCTGACTGAATCTTCTGTGGTTCAGACTGAGGTTAGTTGATGGCAATCCTTGTCTGGCGGCAGAGTTTTTCATTTCTGCAATTTGTTTCTTGGCCTTTGATGGCAGAATTCCTGACTCATGAAGAACAGTGCATCCAATGTCAGGAATGCTGTGAAGTGGAAATGGAAGATTCAGTTGATCCAATGTCGGACATCGACGAGGCTGATGCAGGAGACCCAATGGCTGTTTCAGAATACGTACAAGACATTTACAGTTTGTATAAAATCAGGGAGGTATGATTTCGCAAATTGCTTTTCTACACTCCTTCCTCTCCTACAGCAATTCAATTCGGCGGAAATTTTAAGTGCGTTCTGATGCCTAAGAATCATTGCGGTTAACATAAAGTGTTCAATTTATGACAGAATCTTAGTTCTGTTCCACAAGACTACATGTCACAGCAATCAGACATAAATGAGAGAATGAGAGCTATCCTGATTGACTGGCTCATTGAGGTAGATTTTGTCCACCAAGCAGTCCTTCCATTACAGCCTTTGAATTATTTCTCCTTTCCTCTAACTTTTTCTTCAAGTGCAGCTAATAGTATTTGTCCTTGCTTCTTTCTGCAGGTGCACATGAAGTTTGAGCTCATGGATGAAACTCTATTTTTGACTGTCAACATTATTGATAGATACCTTTCAAGACAGAGAGTGATGAGAAAGCATTTGCAGCTTGTAGGGGTGACCGCCATGCTTTTGGCTTGCAAGTATGAGGAGGTCTCTGTTCCTGTGGTTGACGACTTCGTTCTTATTTCTGACAATGCCTACACTAAAGAAGAAGTTTTACAAATGGTGAGAACTTTTCTTCCATCTATTGCAAAGAGAAATTAAGCCAATTCATTGCATATATTAGCCATAAACTATGGGCAAGCTCGTATAGAAATAGAGTCAATTCTCAACAGAACTTATGTAGCATCAACCAAATAGCAGGACACTCATTAAATAGTACTGAAATAACTATTTTTCAATAAATGGCTGCAAGCTTAATTTTGGGTTTCAGGTCCTTGTAAATTAAATAGGCTGACTAATCTAAGTTTGGGGTCACATTAGGCTGCTTAGAGTGGCTTAAGAGACTAGCTTAACCGAATCTCTAGTTTTATTGACCTACAATATTTGAAAAATAGATGAAGCAACACTTGTAAATTTACAAGCCTTTTCTGGGTTGCAGGAGAAATTGATACTTAGTACTCTGCACTTCAATATGACTGTGCCAACTCCTTATGTCTTCATGAAGAGATTTCTGAAGGTAGCTCAATCTGATGAAGAGGTATGATGCCTTTTTCATATAATAGGAATAGAGCTTTCTACTTTTGTATCACGGTATTACATGGAAGGTATTCATGTTTCGTGAATTGCAATCCTTTTATGCATTCCAGACGGAGAGATTGTCTTTTTTCTTCATGGAGCTTTGTCTGGTGGAGTATGCTACGTTGAGATACCAACCCTCCATGCTTGCAGCAGCCGCAGTTTATACTGCCCAATGTACCCTCAAAAGAATTCCATGTTGGAATGGAAGTATTGAATGGCACAGTAGCTACTCAGAAAGTCAACTTTGGTGAGTCCTAACATTTTTTCTGTCTGATTTTTCGTTGTATTTGTTTTAATCTGTTCTTTCTGCTTCTTTCAAGTGATTTAATTATTCAAAGATCATCATTCATTCGCTTCACTTTTATTTGCCCTTTCAGGGAATGTGCCAAGATGATGGTGCAGTATCATCAGAAGGCAGGGGAAGGGAAGCTTACTTGTGTTCACCGGAAATACTCTGCCACCAAATATGACCGTGTAGCCAAGATAGAACCAGGTCTCTTTATTAGAGACATGGTCCTCTAGGATACTGACAGATTAACAATCATTCTATAGCATGGTTTTCTAACCATGCAAGCTCATGTCATGTATTTTATCATGTTTTTGTTTTCTGCATACGTATTGTACTTGGATTTCATATGCTGAATTACGCTTTGAAGTGATCATATGACGATATCCTAATGCTTTCACTGACAAGAAGAGCAAGAGACTAGTGGCATTAAATTTAACAACTGAGGCAGTAGCAATCTCTGCACCTCCTCTTTTGATTTTGACGAGTTGGGTGAGGGAACAGCTGTCTTGACTAGTGATGGGTGATTTCTTCAATCTTCTATTACTTCCTGAGAACAACACTGCTAGGCGGTGATCAGGATGTTAAGATGGTATCCCCATCCACAAAATTGGTCCTAATCTCTTTATCTATTAGACAGAAAAGTGAGAAAGCTTCTCCTCCTTAGTTGGGGTGATTAGGGATCAAATTTAATCTTTAATAAGTCTCTGTCCACTAAAAGATACATACAGAGATTGAGGAGGGATGATTGGTGCAAGACCAACTTCTTCTCAGTCGCATTACAAGTAGCCAACATCTGGTAAAGCAAAGGTATCACTCACAGCTGGTGGACCTGTGTTTTTCAATCAGATCAGATTGGTTAGGCTCAGGATTTGAGGAGAATTGGTTGTACATTTCAACAGCAACAGCGTTGTTAGTAGTTGAATACTTGCCACTCCACTGGTTGTGTTTTTGAGATTAATAACAATAATGATTCAGAATTGCTGTTTTCGTTATTGTTTTCTTTATTATATTCTATGGAGATATTCGATTTTTTCTTTCATTGGGTTTTACAATGTTGTTTGCTAACAGAACACCAATTTCTTGGTCCATAAGAAGAAACACCTTGCCCACTACTATGCACTGCATCTCCCACGTGTTTGATATTTGTATATCGACATAGCTTTAAGGTCTGTGTTTTTTTCATTATGGTAACAACTGATATCGGTAATTTCGATCATTTTTATAGATTTTTATAAGATTTTGGGAAGGTTTTGGTTAGCTGTTCTACGAAATGATTTTTTTCGTTTGAATTCAGCTATATAATTTTATAAGAATCATTATTTTTTGTTGTTCAGAATCCATTTCTGAATGCATAATTGGATTCAGCATGTTAAAAAACTCCCAAGACTTTAGGATTTTACATAAATAATCATTTAAATCTATAAATCCAACAATTTAAACTCTCAAAACATTTGAATTTTATATAAAAAATCACTTAAATCTATCAATCCAATAATTTTTGGCAAGATAACAAAAAAAAATCTTCATTTCATAAAATCTTTAAAAAAAAAAATGGGTCAAAAAATTTAAGAAGTAAAAGGGTATCATAAAATAATTTTATTTTTTTAAACACGATTTGGATTTACACGGAGCGAGGTATATCACTTACAGCTGATGGACCATATGAGGAGAATTTGTTGTACATTCCAACAGCAACAGCGTGGTTAGTAGTAGTACTTAATACTTTCCACTGCACTCGTGTTTTTTAGATAATAAAAATAACAATTCAGAATTGCTGTCTTTCACTGGGTTTTACAGTGTTGTTTGCTAACAGAAAATTAACCAACTTATTCGTCCATAAGAAACACCTTGCCCACGTTTTATATTTGTTATATTGACATAGCGTTAAAGTCTGTTAATGGTATTGATTCAAGGAAAACACTTTTCCTTGGTTTTATTTTTTTATATTATTCTAAAGAATATTTTATTTTTTAAATGTAGAGATCAGAGTTTAGATATTTAACAAACACGATGATATCTTTAAAATAATTAATATAAATTTATTTTAAATTTAGATTTATTAAGTATTTTTTCATTTAATTCCTTAATTACATATGTTTGATAAATATCAAATAAATTCAAATTTACATTATTTAATTTTTTATCAATCAATTTTTTTTATTTTTTTAACAATTTCTAAACTCATCAAAATATAAACTATGCCATCTAAAAACTATACACTAATGGTAAAACCTCAAACTTTAGCTAACTTTAACTAATATGTAAATATGAGTAATACATTTATTAATATTAAACAAACACTATTTTAACCAATCCAATATAACAAACATATGATTAGGGATTATAGTATGGACAACAAATTCTGTACTTAAGATAATATAAACTATACAATGAGTTGGCTATCAAACAACTAAGAAAATAACAATTCTATACTCGAAGACAATACAAATTTTTTTTTTTTCCACGAGAAAATATTGCTCCTTATATTCAATAGAGTATAAAAGTTTACAGCATCGAGACAAATTACAGCTACCACAGCCAATCAAGATACAGCTACAACAGCGGATCAAATCAGATGGAATCCTATACATC
>SNQJ01S0009429.1:8484-57703 GCA_010110895.2 Picea sitchensis | reverse complement strand
ATTACATGTGAACACTATTGTGTATCAGGTCAGCTACATAGGTATTGATATGATTATGTGCTTGTTTTGAAGACTATACTTGGCGATGGTATGATACATGCTTGAGGTATGTTTGGTTTGGCACATAATTCAAGTACATCTTGGCTACATGGTTGATAGAGGTATATTCTTGTATCTGGTTATGAGATGACTGGTATGGTTCATCTTTGAGATGTGGATGTATGGTTGAGGTATACACTTGATGTATGGTGGCATATGCATGAGGCACATGCTTTGGTTTTTTGAGGCACTTCATTGATAATAAGGTATAGGTCTATACATAATTGATGCTATGGTATATGGTATTGGTTTTATATGTGATTGATGGTCTAGTACATGGTACATGATTAGCTACTCATCATTGATGTTATGGTACATGATTGATGCATTTCATACTACATTTGTTGGTACATAGTTGATGCATGGTATGGTATAGGTTACAAGTTGATGGTACAATGACAGTTATAGGTTGATGTGATAGGTTGTTGGTTACAGATTGATGTGACAGGTTGACGGTTACAGGTTTATGTGACAGTTTTGGTGACAGAGACAGGTTGGATACAGTGATAGGTTGACAGGTTACAGGTTGATGTGAAAATGGAAATGGCAGTGATAGTGGCAGTGATTGTGGTAGTGACATTTCATCTACACTTATATTTCAGTGCGACAAGATAGGGCAACGAAAGGGGCTTGTAGCCTCCTTTCGGTTGGTGTCAGAGAACTCAGGGAGTTGGAGATTCCTTCAGGTTGGAGCCTGAGAATTAGGGGGTTGTATCCTCCTTCTGGTTGGAGCCAGAGAATTTAGGGAGTTTTATCTTCCTTCAGGTTAGAGCCTGCAAATAGGGGGTTGTAGCCTCCTTCTAGTTGTAGTTGGAGAATTGGGAAGTTGGTGCTTATAATGAATGTATTGTTTTGATATATAAGAAAAGCATTATGTGGTTTTCTCCCATTCGGGTTTCCACGTAAATCCTAGTGTACTGTGTCTTTGTGGATGTTTAATATGCTCAGTTGTTTTATACTCCTCGTGATATATTGATGATATATTATTGATGAAATCATTGATTAAATATTGTGGTTAAAAGTGATAATAAAGTGCTCTTACTGATTCACCCCCCTCTTAGATTTTAACAATTGGCATCAAAGCATATCCTTCAAGAAATACTCTAACCACTAGAAGGAGATCATGGAATACACTAAGATTGTAGTACCATAGTTTAACGACCAAAACTATGCCTTCTAGAGAAGAAGGATGGAAACATATGTGCATGCACATGAATTTTATGTCTAGCGAGCAATAATAGATGGATACAATGCACCGACCACTCCACCTATATCCAAGTTTGAACAATTGAAGATGAAGGAAGATGAAGGCATTGCCACCTATTTTCTATGAGTTGATGAAATAGTCAATGCGATTAAGGTTTGGGAGAATAGATGAAAGAACCAATCATTGTTCAAAAGGTACTAAGGTCTCTACCTATGAGATATGATCCAAAGATTTCATCCCTAGAAGAATTAGTAGACCTAGATACTTCAATCATGGACGAGCTACATGGGATACTCATAGCTTACGAAATGAGGATGAAGCAAGATAATTCAGTCACAAAGGAAGAAACATTCAAGGCATCCAAGAAGTCAAGAAGAAAAACAAGCAAAAATCAAAATTAGATTGTAGTTGTAGTGACGATTCAAAGGAAGATGAAGAAATGGTAAACTTAGTAAGAAAGTTGAAAAGAGGAACTAATAGGTACAAAGGTTTGTGGTGGTATTGGTCATTTTTCTTCTAAATGTCCTTATGCTAAATAAAAAAATAGCGATGAAGAAGATGATCCTAAGAAGAAAAAGAAAATTCAAAAGGGATATTAAAGAAGAAACAAAAATAAAAGTTTCTACTCAAAGGAATATAGTTCATCATCAAACAAGGATGATGATAGTGACAGTGATAAAAAAAGAGTACTCTTCATGGTAGTAGAAGATGATGAAGAATATTTTGAAGAAGAAGGTGAAGTTGATCTCAAATCATAACTAATAAGTGCCTTAGAATAACTAAGGAAAGAAAGAAAGAGGAACAAGTCTCTCAAGTCAGAGCTAAAGATGAAAGAAGGATCTCAGAATTACAATTAAGAAGAATTCGAGAAAATTATCACGAAGTAAAAAATCTAGGTAGAAGAAGACAAAAGGACCGAAGAAGCACTCAAAAATCATTTGGAAGAAAAGGAAAAGATGAATGAAAGTTTAAAAGTAGAAATAGTCACTCCCAGAAAAGATCTTTAGAAGAAATATATGTAGCAAAATAGCACCAAAATACTGGATGAGATCATCAGTAGTCAAAGGTCATACTATGACAAGTCCGAGCTAGGATACAATCAGATGCAAAATGAGAAAGGTTCGAGCTCCAAGAAAACAAAACAAGAAGCAAAACAAAGAAGTTATGCAGAAGTCATCAGAGGTTCTCCTGAGAAGGAAGAAGGAAAAAAGACCCAAGAAGAAGATCACATAGAAATTGCACCATCTAGGAGATTCAGAATTCAGAATCAACAACAACAAGCAAGACCTCAAGAAGAAGAAGACTTTAGAAGAGAAACACCATTCGAAGATGAAGTCTACATCGAACATCCAGAAGGATTTCTATTATCAGAAAGGGAAGACTATGTGTGAAGGCTAAAGAAAACACTGTATGGACTTAAGCAGGTCCCTAGAGCATGGTATTCAAGATTGGGCAGGTATCTTCAACAACAAGGATTCAAGAAGCTCAATGCAGACAACGATATCTATATAAAAGTGGATCGAGATAATATATTGATAATTGAAGTTTATGTAGATGATATTATATTTGGAAGTGATGATGACAGGATGAGTCAAATTTTTTCCAAAGACATGCAAAATGAGTTTGGAATGTATTTTCTTGGTGAGTTGACTTTATTTTTTGGATTACAGATATGTCGGTGTGATAAACATATTTTCATCTCCCATACCAAGTATATCATATAAATGCTAAAGAAGTTTGGAATCAAAGACTGTAAACCTGTGAGTAGTCATATGTAGATGAGTTGCAATTTAACCAAGGATGATGGTTCTAAGGATGCATATCAAAGACTCCATAGATTGATGATTGGTAGCTTACTCTATGTGACATCGTCTAGACCAGATGTGATGTAGGTAGTTGGACAGGTTGCAAGGTTTCAAGAAACACCAAAGGAAACACTTGTTATGGCAGTAAAAAGGATATTCAAATATATCAAAGGAACATAAGAGTTTGGGTTATGGTATTCAAAAGGGAATGATGTATCTTTGGTATCCTACACTGATGCAGATTGGGAAAGAAGAATTGATGATTGAAGAAGTACTGGCGGAGAAACCTTCTACTTGGGTAATATTTTGGTATCATGGTTGAGCAAGAAACAATCATCAATATCCTTGTCCACAATAGAAACAAAGTATATTGCAGTGGCAATGTGTTTCACTCAAGTTCTCTAGATGAAGAAAACCTTGCAGGATATACAAGTGAAGTAGGATGAGCCCATTTCAATACTATGTGATAACATGAGTGCTATCAGTATCTCTAAGAATCCAGTGATGCATTCCAAGACAAGGAATATTCTAATAAAGTTTCACTTTCTATGAGAACGAGTTACAAAGAAGAACATCAAGCTAGAGTACATTAGGATAAAAGAGAAGATTGTAGATATATTCACCAAACCCCTTTTGAGGGAAACCTTTGAGTATATTCGATAGAAAATTGGAGTAGTTTCTTCCCCTCAGTGATCCACACAACATTAGGCATAGTGAGACGGGGGGAGAGATGCAAAATACTTGAATAAAATAAGTAAAGAATCTTTTGAATGCTTTTCATACGCAACAAGGATTTACACGAGGAATCACCATGAAGAAGTATACGCTTACAAGGGGATCAGCCCCAAAAGTGAATTACCCTTTTCCATTGATGTCAAAGGGGGAGAGAGAAAGAACAAAGGCATGGATCTTGTAAATGATGTAGATATCTTGTATGAATTCCTAGTTTGGATCTCAAGAACAATGCTTGACTTGTGAATGTCTAGGCATGTACTTTGATAAATATGATTTCAATATACAATGAAGTAGACTTTCCATAATATACACAAGATATGTAAATATTATTTCAAAATTAACATAAATATGTAAGGTTGGCTATGGAGAGCATGGTAGGGGCTATGAGTTAACTAGAGGGGAAGAGAAAAAAATGGATCAAGAAGGTGACAATTGTTAGGACATGAGGAACACTTCCACGCTAAACCTAGAAAAAGAGAGGAAGAAAGATTTAAACAAGAAAGTAAATGACAAAGCAAACACATAGTACACAAATATTTTAACCTGGAAACCCAAACAGGAAAACTAACATTCCTTGAGCATCTTTCTCTCTTGTTATCTTATTCATTCAAAATAAAATGTTACATGCCTAATGTTGGTCTACACTTGAGATAAAATCAACATCATATCTTCTTGCTTTACATAAGAACAACCATGTGGCCAATTCGACTTACATCTGCATGACCAACAACCTCTAAAGATTGACTATTATACGATTATCGATTATCCTTTACAACATTACAACATGCTTTCTTTATAGGATTTACAGTGGGAAAAACCCTAAAGAAAAGAACCCAACAATAGTTACAGATCCACATAGATCATTGGCTACAAATCTTGCAAATCTTAGGATTATGTTATAGTCAACTACCAAATCGGATTACCAATCGACTACCAGTCGACCTTCATTCGGTCTTCAGTTGGTTTCCATGATCCCGCCTATCGACCTCTTGTCAATTGACCTCTTCAACTTGTTTTTGATATCTTCAACTTCAAATTTACCCCATCAAACCACCTCAATATTCAACTTGTTGTCAGTATCCTTGAATTTGACTTTACCTAGTTGAACCACCTCGACCTTCGACTTGCTATTGATTTCTTCAACTTCGACTAGAATTTCACTGCAAAGGATATAACAACCAAACATTCTCCCACTTTTTGTTTTCTTTGTTGAAACTAAGAGATCTATGAACTCGAGAATTCATAAGTCCAGGTCAACAATTCCCATTACCTCTCTTCACCAAGAGAACTTCACAACACTCACAGACTTGGTCAAAGAGTTTGTTATGTTTTCCAATGTGTCTACTTTCTCCAAAAACACCTTGTTTATTTCCACCATGTCTCTCACGAAATGGTATTGTACATCAATGTTCTTAGTCTTAGAATGATAATTTGAGTTCTTTTCCAGGAATATTGTTCTTTGACTGTCGCACCTTATCTTCATAGCTTTGTTCTCAATCTCTATTCCTGAAAAAAACCTTTGTAGCCATACTAATTCTTTACTTCCATGTATCAATATTTTGTTGTTGGCAAGGCTACGATATCCTATCGCTTACTCATCTAGTTGATTTCTCCACCGAACATCTTGAACACATATCCACTGGTCGACCTTCGTCGATCCAAATCTCCAACCTAGACGTTGTTGACAAAGCCATTTACATTTAATTCTTTGTCATCTCCATATTTTCCTTGGTAGCATATAACATAATATTTTGTGCCACACAAATACCTGAATACTCTCTTGATATTTGTCTAATTCTCCTTCCCAGGTGTTGACATGTATCTACTCAACTCCCACTGCATGGGAACTGTCTAGTAGAGTGCAGACCATCACATACATTATACTACCTACAACACTTGCATATGGAACATGTGCAATTTCCTCTATTTCATCTAGTGTCCTTGCACACAGTTCAACAATTATCTTTGCTTCCATAGGAATTGGCACCTTCACAGGTTTGAAATCTTGCATGTTGAAACATTTCAAAATTGTTTCAATATACTTCTTCTGGTTCAACCAGATCTTTCTAGTTTCTTGATCTCTCTTGATATCCATCCCCATAATGAAGTTTTTTGCACTGAGATCTTTCATGTCAAACTTGGAGGATAGCTTCTTCTTTACCTCCTTTATTGCATTCATGTTGTTTCCAATCAGGAACATGTCGTCGACATACAATGCTACATATATGAAACACCCACCTTCTTTGGAATATATGTAGTGATCAAATTTTCTTCTCACAAACCCCAAACTAAGTATGTATGTGTCGAATTTTGGTACCACATTCTTGGTGATTACTTTAGAACAGAAAGGGATCTTTTCAGTTTTCACATCAAATATTTCTTTCCCTTTACTACAAATCATTCAAGCTATTTCATGTAGATTTATTCTTCCAGATCCCCATGTAGGAACATCATCTTTACATCCATCTGTTCTATTTCCAGATGAAATGTTGTAGCCAGAGACATTAGTACTCTAATGTAAGTTAATTTTGCAATAGGGGAAAAAATATCACCGAAGTTGACTCCTTCAACTTGGGAATATCCTTTCACTTCCAGTCGAGCTTTGAATTTCTCAAATTGACCTATTGCAGTCATCTTCTTCTTGAATTCCAATTTTCTACCGACAAAATTTCTTCCAATAGGTAATTCGACTAAGTCCCACATCTCATTCTTGTTCAAGGATTCCATATCTTTGACCATGCTATCCTTCCGAAGTTTTCCCTCTACTGAGTCGAATGCCTCCCCAATCGACTTGGGCTCATCGTCGGTAGCATTTAACATAAATGTGGAATGAAAGACGGGATGACTATACCTTTTTATAGGTTTTCTTACTCGTTCTGTCCTCCTTAAAACCAGGGTCGGTTATTCCACCTCTTCTTCTAATTCATTCGACTCATCTAAATCATCTTCTTCATTCCTTAGTTCAAACCACACCTTCTCTGGATTATTCTCTATTTGAACCATTTCTTTAGGCTCAGACTTCCTTCTGACTTATATGAAGACCACATATCGATTGTACATTGTTTTCCTTGATGCAGTATCCCAAATCTTATATCCTTTCATTCCTTCTTTGTGTACTACTAGTTTCCCGTGAGGCATCCCTGCGGGTTGCACAGTGCCTATCACGTGAAGCCCCATGTGACATCATTTATTATTCCTGCGAGGATAAGTTAGATTTGGGGGTAATGATTGTACTAGGTCCATAAAATTGTAGGATATCTTATAGGTGAACACTATTGTGTATTAGGTCAGCTACATAGGTATTGACATGCTTATGTGCTTGTTTTGAAGAATATACTTGGTGATGGTATGATACATGCTTGAGGTATATTTGGTTTGGCACATGATTCAGGTACATCTTGGCTACATGGTTGATAGAGGTATATTCTTGTATCTAGTTATGAGATGACTGCTATGGTTCATCTTTGATATGTGGATGTATGGTTGAGGTATACACTTGATGTATGGTGGCAGATGCATGAGGCACATGCTTTGGTTCTTTGAGGCACTTCATTGATAATATGGTATAGGTCTATACATGATTGAT
The DNA here is from genome assembly GCA_010110895.2 of Picea sitchensis. Classification (NCBI taxonomy): domain Eukaryota; kingdom Viridiplantae; phylum Streptophyta; class Pinopsida; order Pinales; family Pinaceae; genus Picea; species Picea sitchensis. Next base: position 50,271 of record SNQJ01S0009429.1, on the reverse strand, counting down.
GCTATGGTATATGGTACTGGTTTTATATGTGATTGATGTTCTAGTACATGATACATGATTAGTTACTCATCATTGATTTTATGGTACATGATTGATGTATTTCATACTACATTTGTTGGTACATAGTTGATGCATGGTATGGTACATGTTGCAGGTTGATGGTACAATGAAAGTTACAGGTCGATGTGATAGGTTGATGGTTACATGTTTATGTGACAGGTTGATGGTTATAGGTTGATGTAACAGTTTTGGTGACAGTGATAGGTTGGATACAGTGATAGGTTGACGTGAAAATGGAAATGGCAGTGACAGTGGTGGTGATTGTGGTAGTTACAGTTCATCTACACTTATGTTTCAGTGCGATAGGACGGGGCAAGGAAAGGGGGGAGTAGCCTCCTTTCGGTTGGTGTTAGAGAACTCAAGGAGTTGGATCTTCTTTTAGGTTGGAGCTTGAGAATTAGGTGGTTGTATCCTCCTTCTGGTTGGATCCAGAGAATTCAGGGAGCTTTATCTTCCTTCAGGTTGGGGCCTGTAAATGGGGGGTCTTAGCCTCCTTCTAGTTTTAGCTGGAGAATTGGGAAGTTGGTGCTTATAATGAATGTATTCTTTTGATATATAAGAAAACAATTATGTGGTTTTCTCCCATTCGGGTTTCCATGTAAGTCCTAGTGTACTGTGTCTTTTTGGATGTTTATTATTCTCTATTGTCTTATAATTCTCATGATATATTGATGATATACCGTTGATGAAATTATTGATTAAATATTGTGGTTAAAAGTGATAATAAAGTGCTCTTATTGATTCACCCCCACTCTCAGTATTTCAACAATTGGTATCATAGCATATCCTTCAAGAAATACTCTAACCACTAGAAGGATATCATGGAATATGCTAATATTAGAGTACCACAGTTTGACGACCTAAACTATGCCTTCTGGAGAAGGATGAAAACATGTGTGCATGCACATGGATTTGATGTCTAGCGAGTAGTAGTAGATGGATACAATGCACTGACCACTCCACCAATAGATAAGGATGGAAAGGAACTTGAATAAAACAATTCAAGGGAAAAAAATGCTATTTTGAAGGGTCTAATTGAATCAGTACATGCTACGGTTGTGCATAGTGAATCTACAAAATAAGTTTGGGAAAAGCTTTAGAATATCTACAAAGGTGATTAAAAAGTCAAGGGAGATAAACTTCAAAATTTTAGATCCAAGTTCGAACAATTGAAGATGAAGGAAGATGAAGGCATTGCCACCTATTTTCTATGAGTTGATGAAATAGTTAATTCCATTAAGGTTTCGTAGAAGAGATGAAAGAACCAATCATTGTTGAGAAGGTACTAAGGTCTCTACCTATGAGATATGATCCAAATATTTTATCCCTAGAAGAAATAGTAGACCTATATACATCAAGCATGGACAAGCTACATGGGATACTCACAGCTTACGAAATGAGGATGAAGCAAGATAATTCAGTCACTAAGGAAGAAACATTCAAGGCATCCAAGAATTCAAATAAGAAAAATGAGAAAAATTCAAAATTAGATTGTATTTGCAGTGACGATTCAGAGGAATATGAAGAAATGGTAAACCTAGTAAGAAAGTTGAAAAGAGGAACTAACAAGTACAAAGGTATGCTTCCATTGAAATGTTTTAATTGTGGTGGTATTGGTCATTTTTCTTCTAAATGTCCTTATGCTAAAAATAAAAATAGTGATGAAGAAGATGATCCTAAGAAGAAAAAGAAAATTCAAAAGGGAGATCAGAGAAGAAACAAAAAGAAAAGTTTCTACTCAAAGGAATATAGTTCATCATCAGATGAGGATGATGATAGTGACAGTGATAAAAAAAGAGTACTCTTCATGGTAGTAGAATATGATGAAGAACATTTTGAAGAAGAAGGTGAAGTTGATCTCAGAGAAGAACTAATAAGTTCCTTAGAAGAACTAAGGAAATAAAGAAAGAGGAACAAGTCACTCAAGGTAGAGCTAAACATCAAAGAATGATCTCAGAATTACAACTCAGAAGAATTCAAGAAAATTATCACGAAGTCAAAAATCTAGGTAGAAGAAGACAAAAGGATTGAAGAAGCACTTAGAAATCATTTGGAAGAAAAGGAAAAGATGAATGAAAGTTTATAAGTAGAAATAGTCACTCTCAGAAAATCTCTTCAGAAGAAAGATATGTAGCAAAATAACACCAAAATATTGGATGAGATCATCAGTAGTAAAACGTCATACTATGACAAGTCCAGGCTAGGATAGAATCATATGAAGAATGAGAAAGGTTCGAGCTCCAAGAAAACAAAAATATAAGAAAAACAAAGAAGCTATGCAGAAGTCGTCAGAGGTTCTCCTAAGAAGGAAGAAGGAAAAAAGGCCCAAGAAGAAGATCACATAGAAATTGCACCATCTAAGAGATTCCGAATTCAGAATCAGCATCAACAAGCAAGACCTCAAGAAGAAGGAGACTTCATAAGAGAAATACCATTCAAAAGATCTTCCACCTCCAGGTATCAAACTATTTTTCTTGGCTTATGTTATTCATGTAATAATTTTGGACACAAAGTTGTAAACTATAGAGCCTATGCCAATAAAATAAGAAAGTATGAAGTCTACACAAATAATATTTATCCAAGAAGGCCTTATGAAACACAAAACATAAACTACAACAATTTTGGATCATTGAGTGATGAAGTGGAATGTTACAAATGCAAAAAAATTGGAAACATGTCCAAAGATTGTAGATTGGATGTTCCCCCAAGAGAATCAAAATAGATACAAAAAATCATAAACAGGAACCACAAAGGATATAGATAATAAATCATGATCAATTCAACACTGAAGAATGCTTGCTTGATCTACAATCTCAACACAAGAAAAGTGGGTGGTATGTTGACAGTGGTTTTTCAAAGCATATGACAGGTGAAATGAACATGTTCCTTACCTTGAATAAGGAACAAGACATATCAGTTTCATTCGACAATGATAACTCAACCAAAATTATAGGAAGAGGCACATTCAAGCTTGGAAGCAAAAATTCCAAGGCAGAAAATGTTCTACTGGTTGAAGATATGAAGCACACTCTACTTAGTGTAAGTCAAATGTGTGATCAAGGACACAAACTTTTGTTTGACTATGTAAAATGTGAGATAAGAAAAGAAGGATCAGACAAGCTGGTGGCTACGGATATAAGAACCACAGACAACATATATGTTTTGAATGAAACTGGAAAGGAAAGATGTTGCCTAGGAAAGGAAAATGAAATTTGGCTCTAGCATAGAAGGATGGGTCACATGAACTTCGATAATGTTTTCAAAATAAGAAGAAAGGAAACAGTGAGAGAAGTTCCTGATATTTCAAAAGAAGAAAATAATTTATGTAAGCATTGTCTACAAGAAAACCAAACCAGAACCAATTTCAAGTCAAAAAAGTACTCTACGACAAAACCATTGGAAATTGTACATATTGTCCTATGTGGACCAACGAGAACAAATAGACTAAACAATGAATAGTACTTTATGGTAATAATTGATGACTACAGAAGAATGATTGTAGTTAGTTTTCTCAAGAAGAAGTCAGAGGCATTTGAAAACTTCAATATATACAAAGAAATGGTTGAAACTGAGACAGACTTGAAAATAAAATGTTTAAGACCAAATAATGGTGGAGAATTTACATCAAAATACTTTAATGATTTCTATGATAACATGGAATAAAAAGGCAATTCTCAATAGGTAGGACACCACAACAAAATGGAGTTGCTGAAAGAAAGAACAAAATAATACATGAAATGGCGAGAACTTTGTTGAAAGATTCCAAGTTGGGTGACATATTTTGGGTATACGCAATACATACAACAATGCATTATTTGAATAGAGGAATACTCAAAAGCAACATTGATAAGACTCCCTACAAGCTATGGAAAGGAATACCAACAAATTTGAAGCATTTCATATTATTTGAAAGAAAATTCTACATCAACAGAAAAGATGGTAGGATTGGAAAATTTGACTCCCGAGTTGACAAAGGAATATATTTACGGTACTCAAGAAAAATATGGGTTTATAAATGCTTCAATATGAGACTCAAAAAAATCATGTAAATCATCAATGTAACGATTGATGAGAAAAATATACATAAGGTTAAAGAAGGAAGCAAAGATTCAGTAGAGCAGAATGACAAAGAAAATATAAAAGAAGAAGAAGTAGAAGAAGAAAAAGAAGAAGAAGAAGAGAAACCAGAAGCAGATCAAGAGGAAGGTGAGAAACAAATACCTTCCAAGACACCTAGCTGATGAGTGCAGAAAAATCATCCACCAGAACAAATTATTGGAAATAAAGATGCAAGAGTTGAAACCTGAAGAAGAATATGTTCACCATAACAACAACACCTAGCACTTGTATCCACGGTTGAACCAAGTAGTTTTGAAGAAGCCAATAAAGACGAACACTAGATCAAGGCTATGTATGAGGAATTGGATCAGATAGAGAAGAATGATACATGGGAACTAGTTATAAGACCAAAGAACAAGAACGTGATCGACACAAAGTAGGTATTTAGAAACAATTTGAACAAAGATAGACAGGTAACCAAAAACAAAGCAAGACTAGTATGCAAAGGATATACTCATGTTGAAGGCATAGTTTTTGAAGAAATTTTTTCCCCAATTGCTAGGATGGAAGCAGTTAGATTGATATTAGCCTATGCATGTTCCAAAAGATTCAAGGTGTATCAGATGGATGTTAAGTCAACCTTTCTTAATGGAGAATTAGAAGACGAAGTCTACATCAAACATCTAGAAGGATTCCTACTATTAGAAAAGGAAGACTACGTGTGCAGGTTGAAGAAAACATTGTATGGACTTAAGTAGGCCCCTAGAGCATGGTATTCAATACTGGACAGGTATCTTCAACAACAAGGATTCAAGAAGCTCAATGCAGACAAGAATATCTACATAAAAGTGGATTGAGATAATATATTGATAATTGAAGTTTATGTAGATGATATTATATTTGGAAGTGATGATGACAAGATGAGTCAGAAGTTTTCTAAAGACATGCAGAATGAGTTCAAAATGTCTTTGCTCGGTGAGTTGACTTTATTTTTTGGATTATAGATATGTCAGCATGCTAAATATATTTTCATCTCCCATGCCATGCATATCATAGAAATGATAAAGAAGTTTGGAATGGAAGATTGTAAAACCATGAGTACTCATATGCAGACCAGTTGCAATTTAACCAAGGATGATGATTCTAAGGATGGATATAAGAGACTCCATATATTGATGATTGGAAGATTATTCTATGTGACATTGTCTAGACCAGATGTGATGTAGGTAGTTGGACAGGTTGCAAGGTTTCAAGTAGCACCAAAGGAAACATGTGTTATGGTAGTAAAAAGGATATTCAAATATCTCAAAGGAACATAAGAGTTTGGGTTATGGTATCCAAAAGGGAATGATGTATCTTTGGTATCCTACATAGATGCAGATTGGATAGGAAGAATTGATGATCGAATAAGTACTAGTGGAGAAATCTTCTACTTGGGTGATTCTTTGGTATCATGGTTGAGAAAGAAACAATCATCAATATCCTTGTCCACAATAGAAGAAAAGTATATTGCAGCAGAAATGTGTTGCACTCAATTTCTCTAGATGAAGCAAACCTTGCAGGATATACAAATGAAGTATGATGAGCCCATTTCAATACAATGTGAGAACACCAGTGCTATCGATATCTCTAAGAATCCAGTGATGCATTCCAAGACAAGGAATATTCTAATAAAGTTTCACTTTCTATGAGAACGGGTTACAAAGAAGAACATCAAGCTAGAGTACATTAGGATAAAATAGAAGATTGTAGATATCTTCACCAAACCCCTTTCGAGGGAAACCTTTGAGTATATTCGATAGAAAATTGGAGTAGTTTCTTCCCCTCAGTGATCCACACAACATCAAACATAGTGAGACAGGGGGAGAGATGCAAAATACTTGAAGAATACAAGTAAAGAATATTTTGAATGCTTTTCATATACACCAGAGATTTACATGAGGAAGCACCATGAAGAAGCAAAAGCATATAGGGGGATCAGCCCCAAAATTGAATTACCCTTTTCCATTGATGTCAAAGGGGGAGAGAGAAAGAACAAAGGAATAGATATTCTAAATGGCGTAGATATCTTGTATGAATTCCTAGTGTGGATCTCAATACCAATTCCTGACTTGTGAATGTCTAGGAATGTACTTTGATAAATATGCTTTCAATATACCATGAGGTAGACTTTCCATAATGATGCAGGAGCATCGTCAACAAGCCTATGTGGAGAGACAACTCAGCGCCTTAGCGTGCCGTTGAATCATTTCAGAATCTTAACCCCTGGCATTTCCTACAAATCTTTTTGAAATGATAAAAAACTAAAGAAGATCAAACACTTGGGAGCTGAGTGATCATGAGTGATCTGGAAGTTTCACTATTAGTCTTAAATGTAACAGAAATTAAGTAACAATTAGTTTTTGTTCTTGAGTAGACGAGTAGTCGGGGGGAACCCTAGGAACCCTCTGAGATAAATAGAGGTTTTGTACGCCCGAATGAGGCTGCTGCAAGTTAGTAGGAGAATGCTATGATTTAGTTGTTTTTGATTTTTTTTTTTTTTATCATAGTTGTAGCCATTTACTTTTGGGTGAATATAACAGAGGAAAATTGATCCACATGCATGGTGTTGATACTATTTACAATTCGCTGTTATTTTTGGTTTCATGAATAAATGAGTTATGTTGTTGAATACATGAAACTGTAAAGTGTTTAGATAAGTTTCAATTGTTCAATTCGTTGAGTTCATGCAAGGTGTGCATACAGTCCGCAAGGAGTGCATTGACATAGTCTATTTCGACTCAGAAGCTCAAAAGAGATAAACATAAAACTTCCCTTTGCAAGGAGTGAAAAGAGGCTACTGCAACGTGTGCACTTTTGCTGCAAGAACTTAAGTCTTGTGTGATAACGTGTTGCAAGGAATGCACAGATTCAAAAATTGAATAAGTGTTTAGAACAGGACTGCGAAGTGCAAGGAGTACGTAAAGAGATTTATTTTGAAGAAATCACTAAGTCCGGATTTTGTCAAAGATTTCAAGTTCACAAGGAGTGTGTCAGAATCAAGCTCAGGAGAGACAGTGACCAAGAATCAACAGAGAGGAGGAAGTATGTTGAAAGTTGCGAAGTGATGGTTTAGATCCGTTCAGAGGAAGTGAGATCATCCCAGGCCGTCGGATTTGGAAAAAGTTATGCGATTGTTAATTGCGGGTTCTTTCGAGGCTTCACAAATCGGAGGATTAGAATTATCAAGGAGACAAAAATATTGAAACCCAAAACTCGAAGTGAATATGGACCGTCAGATCTAGAGGGACACGTGGTGACAGATTGTGAGATTCAAATAAAAGAACTTGGGTTTCAGTTGAGAATTGAAACTCCCAAAACCCGAAACCTAAAGTGAATCTGGACCATTAGATCCCGAGGGACGTGTGGCGATAGATCACGAGCTTCAGATAAAAGCTTGTGGGTTTCTGTTGAGATATGAAATTATCAAAACCCAAAGTCCGAAGTGAAACTGGACCGTTAGATCTAGAGGGACATGTGACAAAAATCCACACACTTCAAGAGAAAGTGAAAGTTGAGAGTTGAGATTTCCGAATCTCGAAGACTTGAAATAATCACATTCGTCGATTTATGGGAGACATGTGTCAATGGATCACGAGCTTCAGATAAAAGAAATTGGGAAAAGGTGAAGTTTGAGATTTGATATTTTCGAAGTTCGAAATCCTGAAATGGTTAGAGCCATCGATTTGAGGAGGACACGTGGCACGAGATCTGTCATTGCGGAGAAAGTGAGGTTTTAGAGTTGAAAAATCCAAAACCCGAATTGCGAAGTAAATCACGAGCATTGATTTGAAAGGAGAAGATCTGAACCGTTGATCGAGAGGCCCCATATAATATCGCAATATCAATGGTCACACTACATTGAGAGGACATAAAGTGCTTGGATTTAAAAAATCTGAGAGTGGGCCGCAATTGAAACCACGGTATTGGAAAAGGGAGACGTGGCAGCTGGAGGTGAATTGTGGGGAGGAAAGCGGTGTGGCCTCAAACCACTTTAGGTCACGCCCCCAATCACCTATTTACACGAGGACATAACCTGAGGTCACATACAGGAAAGGGCTAACAGAAGAGGAGTTAGTGCCTGGAACTGGAAGTTCAGCAGTGTGAAAGGAGGTTGCAGGTGCCATAGAAATTGCACCAGGAGACTGGGAGGGCCTGTGTTAAATCACTAGTGATACCATTAAGGTTTCAGAGAGCCAATTCGGCTCCGAGAATTGAATATCCTTGAACGATAGGTCAAGTAGCCCCGAAGAGAGAAGTGGGGTCTGCATCAAGTGGTATTAAATCCTGATTTCGTTTGTAGATTTCAGGCAAAGGAGACAAAGGAGATAGTCTGATACCATCAAGTGGTATTAGAGCCTAAATTATTTTTCAGGAAATGAAGAAGAGCTCGAAGGTGTACTCTATGTGTGAGGGACAATCAACACAATGCCACCAAGGAGACGTGTGGAGCCACATTTATCCAATCGTGCTATGGAAAGAGAAATGAGAGAGCTTCGTGCAAGATTATAGGCAATGGAGGCAATGCAGAGGAGGGAACCTGATGCTGGGGACATCAGTGATGTAGAGAGTGAAGAAGTAGAAGTCAAAGATGTTGCAGGAGAAAATGTTTTCAAGGAAATCTTGCCAAGAGAAGTTGTTAAATTGGGAGCTAGAGCCAAAGTAGATATCCCAATGTATGAAGGCAATTTGGATGTTGAAGAGATGCTAGATTGGATAAGATCCATGGAGAAATATTTTGACTATGAAGATGTTAATGAGGAGAAAGAAGTGAGACACATTGTCACCCGACTGAAAGGGCATGAAACATTGTTGTGGGATGAACTGCAAGCTGAGAGGAGGAGCAAAGGAAAACAAAAGATAAAGAATTGGGACAGAATGGTAGCCAAGATGAAGGCTAAATTCATGCCCAAAGATTATCAGATAAATTTGTTCAGGAAGTTACAAAAACTGGGACAGAAGAGTATGATAGTAAAATAATACACCTAGGAGTTCTACAAGCTAAATATCAAGAATGGACAGTGGGAGAAAGACAAGGAAAATTTTTCCAGGTACATAAATGCCTGAGGTATGAAATCCAGGATGAGATCAGCATGATGTCAGTGAGGATAGTAGAGGATTCTTATCAGATTGCTCTAAAGGCGGAATAGAAGTTGGCTAGGAAATAGAGTCAATGAAACAGACGCATAAGCCCAAGCAAAAGCAAGGTAGTTGCCCATGATAAGACACATAAATCCAAAGGCGAGACAAAGAAACCACATAATCACTCGGAAAGAGGAGGAAGTTCCCGAGGAAGACAAGGTGGTGGAAGAAGTTCTTCTAGAGGAAGAGGAAGAATCATAGGAGGAGAAGTGGGGTGTTATGCCTATGGAAAGACAAGACACATGTCTTGGGAATGTCCTGAAAAATAAAGAAGGAGGAGGTGAAACTCACATTTCAGAAGCACAGAAAAGGAATGTTGAAGCATAAGGTGCAGAGGATGGAACATCCCCAATGTTAAGGAAGGTTCTCTTAAAACCAGAGTCAGAAATTGAGAAGCCAATGCAGAGGAACATCCTATTTAGGACAACTTGCAAGACTAAAGACAAAGTATGCAAGGTGATAATCGACAGTGGGAGCACTGACAACTTAGTATCCATAGAGATGGTGGAGAAATTGGAGTTGGAGACAACTGCACACCCAAAGCCATATAAATTCTCATGGTTGCAGAAAGGACACCAGGTAATGGTCACTAAACAATGCCTTGTTGAATTTAAGATAGGAGTATATAAAGATGGAATTCTATGTGATGTGATTCCCATGGTTGTATGCCATGTTTTGTTCAGAAGACCATGGCATTTTGACAAAAATGTCATTCATGATGGGAGAAAAAATACTTACACCTTGGAGAAGAATGGTAGGACACACATGTTGCTGCCAATAGAGGAGAAGACAATAAAAGAAGAAGCCAACACAAGAATACTTCTCATGAGTAGGAAGGAAATCCTAACAAAAGTCAAGAAGGAACAAGAGATGCAGTTTGTTGTGGTGAGGAAACCCAAAGTTTTCCTTACAAGTACTTTGATGGATGATTTTCCTGAAGAAGTTCGGGATTTGTTGAATAATTTTTCTGACATGCATGGTAGTGGATGAGTTTCCTAACTCGTTTCCACCCATCAAAAGTATCAACCATCATATTGATTTGATACCAGGAGCAAGCACGCAAAACAAAGAAGCATACAGATTGACACCTCAAGAGAATGAGGAGGTAAAGAACCAAGTCCAGGATTTGTTAGACAAAGTTTTGGTTAGAGAAAGCTTGAGTCCATGCATAGTACCAACTATGTTGAGTCCAAAGAAGGATGGAGGATGGATAATGTGTATAGAATTGAGGGCCATTAACAAGATCACCATTAGGTATAGATTTCCTTTGACAAGAATGGATGACTTAATGGATTGTTTGAGTGGAGTAGATTTCTTTTCTAAGATATATTTGAAAAGTGGATATCACCAGATAAGGATGAGAGAAATTGATGAGTGGAAAAAAACCTTTAAGACAAATGAAGGGTTGTATGAGTGGCTTTTTATGTCATTTGGCTTAACCAATGCCCCAAGTACTTTTATGAGGTTGATGAATGAAATACTAAAATATTTCATTGGCAAGTTTGTAGTTGTATATTTGGATGATATACTAGTCTTTAGCAAGACTAAAGAGGAGCATTTGAGACATCTAACATTAGTGACGAGGAGACTCCAATAGGAGAAGTTGTTGATAAATATGAAGAATTCCTCTTTTATGAAGACATAACTCATTTACTTGGGTTTTGTGATCTCTTTAAATGAATTGAAGATGGATCCAGAGAAGGTGAAAGAAATCAAAGAATGGCCATCATCAAGGAGTATGTTTGAAGTAAGAACCTTCCATGGACTAGCGAGTTTCCATAGAAAGTTCATTATAGATTTCAATGGAATTTGTGCACCAATGATGGACACAATGAAGATGAGGCACAAGTCTTTTAAATGGACAGAGGAGGTCGAGAGGAGCTTTAATACATTGAAGGAGAAGATAACAGAATGACCAATTCTGAACTTACCAAATTTTGGAAGGACATTTCAAGTGAGATGTGATGCAAGTGGAGTTGCAATTGGAGCAGTCTTGAGCTAGGATAATAAACTAGTTGCATATTTCAATGAGAAGCTGAATGAGACTAAGAGAAAGTACTTCACCTATGATAAATAATTTTATGCTATAATTCAAGCGTTGAAGAAATGGAGGCACTACCTTGTTCCAAAGGAATTTGTCATGTATAGCGATAACCAAGCTTTACAATTCATAACTAGACAAGAAAAATTGAATTAGAGGCATGCAAAGTGGATTGAGTTTATGTAGAATTTTACTTTTGTCATAAAACATATTTATGGAAATGCTAGCAAAGTTGTTGATGCATTGAGCAAGAGATGTTTGATTTTGTAGGAGTTTTAGGTGAAGACCTTAGGGTTTGAACACCTTAAGGAAATGTACAGTGATGATCCATATTTCAAGGAAGCATACGAAGCATGTGCAAATCCTGTGCTGAGAGACATGAACCAGTGGGTAGAGTATATGATTCAAGAGGGATTTTTGTTCAAGGGAAATCAGTTGTGCATACCAAAATTCTCAATGAGGGATAACCTTTTGAAGGAAAAACATAGTGGAGGATTGGCTGGACATTTCAGCCATGATAAAACATTTGCACAATTGAGCAGTGCATATTACTAGCCAAGTATGAGAACACGAGTGATAAAGTTTGTGAACAAATGTAGAATCTGCCAACATGCAAAAGGAAAAAGACAAAACATTGGATTGTATCAACCCTTGCCAATACCATAGAGGCCTTGGGATGCAATAAGCATGGATTTTGTGTTGGGGTTGCCAAGAACAAAAAGAGGATGTGATTCCATATTTGTGGTGGTGGATAGATTTTCAAAGATGGCACACTTTATCCCATGCCAGAAAACTAGTGATGCAACACATGTTGCAAATTTATTTTTCAAGGAAGTTGTTCGACTTCATGGATTACCCAAAATTATTGTCTCAGACTGAGATACCAAATTCGTTTTTCATTTCTGGAGAACACTATGGAAGAAGTTGGGGACATATTTGTCCTTCATCTCAAATTATCACCCTCAGACAGATGGACAGACTGAGGTCGTGAACAAAAGTTTGGAAAACTTATTGAGGAGTCTAGTTACTGAACATCATAATTAGTGGGATCAGATTCTGCCACAAGAAAAATTTGCATACAATGATTCACCAAACAGGAGCACCGGGAAGAGCCGATTCCAAATACTGTATGGAATGTAGAAAAGAGGAATAGCTGATTTGAGAGACTTGGGATAGAGTGAGATCAGAAGTGCTGGAGCAGAATATTTTGCTGCAGAAATGCAGAAGCTCCATAGACAAATCAAAGAGAAATTGCAGAACTCTAGCCAAGAGTAGAAGCACAGAGTTGATCAACATTGCAAAGAGCTTCAATTTGAAGTAGGAGATCAAGTTCTGGCACATCTCAAGAAAGAAAGGTTTCCAAGGGGAACATATAACAAGTTGAAAATGAAGAAGATAGGGCCATATAAGATCTTAAGGAAGTTTGATGTAAATGCCTATGAGATTGAGCTGCCAGATGATGTGGGCATATCACCCATATTCAACATATCCGACCTATATCCTTACAAGGGAGATGAAGCAGGAAAAATGAAATATCAGAAAGAGGTTCAGTGGGAGAAGTAGATGCTTGTAGCAGAAAATCCACAGATGGATAAGATCATTGATCAGAGGATTGGCAAGAAGACTAGGAGGAAGACCTATTTTGAATATTTTATCAAATGGAAGGGACACCCGATAGAATATGTCAGTTGGGAAAATGAAGCTGATATCCAAAAGTATGGAAAGTTAGTGTAGGAGCTCATGGACAGGACTCCATGAATTTTTGGCTAGGGGAGTATGATGCAAGAGCATCGTCAGCAAACCTACATGGAGAGACAAATCAACGCCTTAGCGCTTCATTGAATCATTTAGGAATATTAACCGCTGGCGTTTCCTACAAATATTTTGAAAATGATTGAAAATTGAAGAAGATCAAACTCTTGGGATCGGATGATCACGAGGCGTCTGGGAGTTTTCACTCCTAGCCGAGTGATCACGAGTGATCTTGGAGTTTCACTCCTAGCTTTGAATGTAACATAAATTAAGTAACAATCAGTTTTTTTTCTCGAGTAGACGAGTAGTCGAGGGGAACCCTAGGAACCCTCTGAGATAAATAGAGGTTTTGTATGCCCGAATGAGGCTACTGCAAGTTAGTAGGAGAATGGTGTGATTTAGTTGTTGCTGGTTTTTTTTTTAATTTTTTAATTTTTTTTCATAGTTGTAGCCATTTACTTTTGGATGAATATAATAGAGGAAAATTGATCCACATGCATGGTGTTGCTACTATTTACAATTCATTGTTATTTTTGGTTTCATGAATAAATGAGTTATGTTGTTGAATACATGAAACTGTGAAGTGTTTAGATAAGTTTCAATTGTTCTCTTCATTGAGTTCATGCAAGGTGTGCATACAGTCCACAAGGAGTGCGTTGATAGAGTCTATTTCGACTCAGAAGCTCAGAAGAGATAAACACGAAACTTCCCTTTGCAAGGAGTGAAAAAGAGGTTGCTGCAAGGCGTGAACAGTCACTACAAGAACTTAAGTATTGCATGAAAACCTATTGCAAGGAGTGCACAGATTAAGAAATCGACTAAGTGTCGATAATGGGACTGCGAAGTGCAAGGAGTGCGTAAAAAGATTTATTTTGAAGAAATCACTAAGTCTGGATTTCGTCAGTGATTCTGAGTTTGCAAGGAGTGCGCAGGAATCAAGCTCAGGAGAGACATTGACCAAGAATCAACATAGAGGAGGAAGTCTGTTGAGAGTTGCAAAGTGACGACTAAGATCCGTTAAGAGGAAGTGAGATCGTCCTAGGCCGTCGGATCTGGGAAAAGTTATGTGTGCATTGGAATCAAGCTCAGGAGAGACAACGACCAAGAATCAATAGAGAGGAGGAAGTCTATTGAAAGTTGCAAAGTGACGACTGAGATATGTTCAGAGGAAGTGAGATTGTTCTAGGCCGTCAGATTTGGGAAAAGTTATGCGGTTGTTAATTGCAGGTTCTTTTGGGGCTTCGCGGATCGGAGGATTCGAAGTATTGAAGAGATAAAAATACCGAAACCTGAAACCCGAAGTGAATCTGAACCGTCAGGTCTAGAGGGATGTGTGGTGATGGATCATGAACTTTGGATAAAAGCACTTGGGTTTTAGTTGAGAATTTAAACTCCTGAAACCCAAAACCCGAAGTGAATCTGGACCGTTAGATCCAGAGGGATGTGTGGCAACAGATCACGAGCTTTAGATAAAAGATTTTGGGTTTCAGTTGAGATATGAAATTCTTGAAACCCGAAGTCTGAAGTGAATTTGGACTGTCAGATCCAGAGGGACGCATGGTAGAAATCAACGCACTTCGATAGAAAGCGAAAGTTGAGAGTTGAGATTTCCGAAGCCCGAAGGCTCGAAAGAATCACAGCCAACGATTTGTGAGAGACATGCGTAAGTGGATCACAAGATTCAAATAAAAGAAATTGGGAAAAGGTGATGTTTGATATTTGATATTTCCAAAGTCTGAAATCCCGAAACGGTTAGAGCCGTCGATTTGAGGAGGACACGTGGCAGGCTATCTTTCATTGCAGAGAAAGTGAGGTTTGGGAGTTGAAAACTCTGAAACCCGAATCACGAAGTAAATTATGAGCACTGATTTGAAAGGAGAAGATATGAACCATTGATCGAGAGGCCCCACACGAGATCACAAGATCAATGGTCACGCTAGATTGTAGGGATAGAAAGTGCTTAGACTTTAAAAATATGAGAGCGGGCCACAATCAAAACCACGGTATGGGAAAAGTGAGACGTGGTAGTTGGAGGTGAATTGCAGGGAGGAAAGCGATGTGGCCTCAAACCACTTTAGTCCATGCCCAAAATCATGTGTTTACGTGAGGACATAGCTCAAGGTCACATATAGGATAGGGATAACAGAAGAGGAGTTAGCACCTGGAACTGGCAGTTCAGCGACGCGAAAGGAGAGGTTGCGGGTGCCATAGAACTTGCACTAGGAGACTAGAAGGGCTTGTGTTAAAACACTAGTGAGACCATTAAGGTTTCAGAGAGCCAATTCGTCTTTGAGAATCAAAGATCCTTGATCGGGAGGTCGAGCAGCCTTGAGGAGAGAAGGGGTGTCTGCATCACAGAATATACACAAAATATGTAAATATTTTTTCAAAATTAACATAAAGCTCTAAGGTTGGCTATTGAGAGCATGATAGGGGCTATGAGTTAACTAGAGGGGAAGAGAAAACAATGGATCAATAAGGTGACAATTGTTAGGAAATGAGGAACACTTCCATGCTAAACCTATCATAAGAGAGGAAGAAAGATTTAAAAAAGAAAGTAAATGACAAAGAAAACACATAATACACAAAGATTTTACCCTGGAAACCCAAACAGGGAAACCAACATTCCTTGAGCATCTTCGTCTCTTGTTGTCTTATTCATTCAGAATAAAAGGTTACATTCCTAACCTTGGTCTACACCTAAGACACAATCGATATCATATCTTCTTTCTTTACACAAGAACAACCATGTAGCCTATTTGACATACATCTGCATGACATAAAACCTCTAGGGATTGACTATTATATGATTATCGATTATCCTTTACAACATTACAACATGATTTCTTTATAGGATTTACAGTAGGGAAAACCCTAAATAAAAGCACCCAAAAATAGTTACAGATCCACATAGATCATTGGCTAAAAATCTCGTGAATCTCAAGGTTCTGTTATTTTCAACTACCAAGTTGGATTACCATTTGACTACCAACCGACCTTCATTCGGTCTTCAGTCGGTTGCCATGATCCCGCCTGTCGACCACTTGTCAGTTGATCTCTTCAAATTGTTGTTGATATATCCGACTTCGAATTTACCCCATTGAACCACCTCAACCTTCAACCTGTTTTTGATATCCTTGACTTTGTGTTTACCCAGTTGAACCACCTCAACCTTCGACTTGATATTGTTTTCTTAGACTTCGACTGTCAGTCGATCCACCTCGACTAGAATTTCACTACAAAGGATATAACAACCCAAGATTCTCCCCCTTGTTGTTTTATTTTATGAAACTAAGAGATATATGAACTCTAGAATTCACAAACCCAAGTCAACAATGCCCATTACTTCTCTGCACCAAGAGAACTTCACAACACTCACAGACTTGGTCAAAGAGTCTATTATGTTTTCCAATGTGTCTACTTTTTCCAACAACACCTTGTTGCTTTCCACCATGTCTCTCACGAAATGGTATTGTGCATCAATGTGCTTAGTCTTAAAATGATAAGTTGGGTTCTTTGCCAACAATATTGTGCTTTGACTTTCACACCTTATGTTCATAAATTTGTTCTCAAACTCTATTCCTGAACAAAACCTTTGCAACCATACTACTTCTTTACTTCCATGAGTGGTTGCCATGTATCAAGCTTTTGTTGTTGACTAGGCTACGATCTCCTATCACTTACTAATCTAGTTGATTTCTCCACTGAACATCTTGAACACATATCCACTGGTCGACCTTCATTGATCCAGATCTCCAACCCAATCGTTGTTGACAAAGCCATGTACATTTAATTCACTATCATCTCTAGAGTTTCCTTGGTAGCATATAACATAATATTGTTTTCCACACAAATACCTAAATAATCTCTTGACAATTGTCCAATGCTCCTTCCCAGGTGTTGACATGTATCTACTCAACTCCCACTGCATGGGAAATGTCTAGTCGAGTACATACCATCTCATACATTAGACTACCTACAACACTTGCATATGGAACACATGCAATTTCCTCTATTTCATCCTATGCCCTTGCACAAAATTCAATAGTTAGCCTTTCTCCCATAGGATTTATCACCTTCACAGTTTTTCAATCCTGCATGTTGAAACATTTCAAAATTGTTTTAATATACTTCTTCTGGTTCAACAAGATCTTTCTACTTTCTCGATCTCTCTTGATCTCCATCCCCATAATGAATCTTGTTGCACCGAGAAATTTCATGTCAAACTTGGAGGATAGATTCTTCTTCACCTCCTTTATTGCATTCATGTTGTTTCCAATCAAGAACATGTCATCGAAATACAATGCTAGATATATGAAACGTCCACCTTCTTCTTTGGAATATATGTAGTGATCAAATTTTTTTCTCACAAACCCCAAACTAAGTATGTATGTGTAGAATTTTTGGTACTACATTCTTGGTGATTTCTTTAGAACAAAAAGGGATCTTTTCAGTTTGCACATCAAATCTTTCTTTCCCTTTACTAAAAATCCTTTAGGCAGTTTCATGTAGATTTCTTCTTTCATGTCCCCATGTAGCAACGTCATCTTTACATCCATCTTTTCTATTTCGAGATCAAATGTTGCAGCCAAAGACATTAGTACTCTAATGGAAGTTAATTTTGCAATAGGGGAAAAAATATCACCAAAGTTGACTCCATCAACTTGGGAATATCCTTTCGCTTCCAATCGAGCTTTGAATTTATCAACTAGAGCTACTTCATTCATCTTTTTCTTGAATGCCCATTTGCTACCGACAAAATTTCTTCCAATAGGTAATTCGAATAAGTCTCACATATCATTCTTGTTCAAGGATTCCATCTCTTCCACCAATATGGTGTCCTTCCAGAGTTTTCCCTCTATTGATTCGACTGCCTCCCCGATCGACTTAAGCTCATCGTCGGTGGAATTTAACACAAATGTTGAATGAAAGTCAGGATGACTATACCTTTTGACAGGTTTTCTTACTCATTCCGACCTCCTTACAACCGGGTGTTGATGGATCCTAGATCCCTTTAATTCAATAGTAGGAACCAAACCCACCACCGAGGCCTAGTTAGACTCTGCGGCGTTTAATAGTGTAATGTTTCTCCAGATCTTGCGATTCGACCAATTTATCGATGGGCTTTACGTTTTCTTGTGAAGGTTCCTCCTTTAGTTTGGACTTTCTCTGTTTGTATTTTCTCTTATGTGGGACCGATATGAGATGTAAGCTGGTATAAACCAACTTGGAAACAAATAATATTAAGTTTAACTACTAGGGAAGAGGCTGAGCTTGGGATAACCCGCTACTCAAGCATGCAGATGAAAATTTTATACCACGAGCCTAGTACTAATATGTTAACCATGTGAGCATCCAATTACTGTCTGAGATACTAATTATCATAAAGAAAACACATATGCGATAAGATAATGGAAAGAAAAATAATTCACCTACTCTAATCATCCATCACATGTTAACACAATGATTCATCTTCATCATAAAGAAAAGAACTGTAAAATATTGCATCAGATAACTTAACAATAGATTCAATAGATCTTACTCATTACAAAATCCATTCATGAAACAGGATTGGAAATAGTTCTTCTCCACGTCCATTGACACATGTAGTTGATGAAAATATAACTTGTCTCTGGTCTAGAAGGACTTCTCAATTAAAGCTAGCTCGGAAATAGTTCTTAATAAACCAAAAAAGAGTTTCTTGCAGCAACTATCGACCCTTAACTAATTGGTCGATGTTCTTATTTATAACATAAAATTCAACTGAAAATAACGGCTAAGTGTAGATAAGTGAACAAAATTTGCCACATGGTGTTCTCTTCTAACAGTCAACTCAATATATCACTTGAAAGGGTGAATTTTATCATACTCTGACCAACTGATGAACAACTCCTCGCAGGTTTGGGTGTATGGAAATCTGTGTTGTACCATCAGGGCCGCGTAAACTTCTATGATCTCCATTGCATGCGTTAGATACTTGATTAGAATAGTACTTAACTACTGAATCACTGCCCGAGCTCTGATTGGATGTTCCAAAAATTGTTGCACTTGTCTTGGCGGTGTGTCGGTCACCTTTGCTAGTCTTTTGGTCCATGGAGAATCTTGCTTGACCTGCGATTCGACTATGTTGTGCAAGTCGACGAAGTCATCAGGTGTGTTGACTCGGGTAGTTTGATATCCTTCATCACCTTGTTGATCTTCGGACCCAGTTTTTCTCGGATTCCTTAGCGAAGCTACGGAGCCAATTTTGCTCGATAGTCGAAGGGATATTTCCTGCAATCGGAATTAAAATCCTTTAGAAATTGCTTACAAAACAATACTCAACAAAATATATGTAAAAATGTAAGCGTGAAGAATCCAGACTGGTGCATACCTGTAAAGATCGCTAAACCTGGTTGTTTGATACTTACGTGATCTCTGCAACCTTTCGAATTACCTGAACCATCTCTGTTAGCACCATCATTTTTCTTCAGTTATGGTGGGTTACATCCGTGCGCCATAGCATGCAATATCAGGCACGAAAAACATGAGAGTCAAAGTCACCCTAGTGGCCGGTTGGCCCTTGGAGTCGAGAAAGGATGTCAGAGGAGAACATGTGCCAAAAGTACAACTAAGTTCCAAAAGAGTTAGATACTATCATAAGGGAAGTCGTTAAACACTTTAGGTTGAGGCAATTTTCTCAAACAGGAGTCGCATCAACAAGTGCATTAACCATCATCAGCACATTATGGAGGCTGGGGAATTAAGAAGAAATAGAGGTGATCGTACCACACATCCTCTGCAACTCCTATCAGCTGCATCTCACACGCCTCGGTTCATACCCGTCGCACAGATGTGACACTAAAATTATTTAAATCATCCCATCGCAAGGCATTCAGTGTTCCCTGGCAAATTTCAAATCACTTCCCGCTCCATTATAAATTCTAGATGTTATGTATGTGTTCTACTTACCAGCTGAGATTATGCACTGACTCGTCTCATGAACCCAACACGATTAAATTCTTTGCTTTGGGCCTTTGTCAAGTCACCCACGCATAAGGTAGATACGTTGTCACACCATGGGAACTCCTCAAAACTTAAAATGAGGCCTGCGAGGCAGCTGAAGTGCTAGGCTTGAGCCACAAAATGCTTGGGACTCATTCTTGTTTGCAACGGGTGTTCATGAGGCTTCAAAGGGATATTCCTACCTTCGCGTGGAAATGATAGTATCGCCTCATGCGGAGGTCGAAGTGGAATAAGTTACGTTGGAAGGGTAGAAGTTGGAAGCCATGCTTCCTCAACAACAATACTGCGTAGGAGAGGAAGGCCCAGAAAAAATAAGGAATTCGGGGGGGAAAGACAAATCCCAATTGAGTCGTGTGCATGATCAGTCGCCGAGGAGTTCCTAATGCATGCTATCTGGCTAGAGCCTGTCAAAACCACATGTCAAAGAATCGGGAGCCGAACGAGAAGGACATAAGCCTCAGGTTCTAATGTTCGAGGACCTAATAAACAACTGGAGCAGGCACAACTCACCATAGCTGAAATTTACTAGGAGAATAGGGAATTGTGATGAAAGTTGGCAGCAAATAACCTTGAGGTGTCAACACCACAAGGTCATGAAGGGAACGCACCCTAGCTCAAGAGGCAGCTTCAGGAAGCACAAGAAATGATTGTGCAGCTGCGCAAAGCACAAATGGTGTCGAAAGAACAAAAAATGAAGACACCTCAGGGAGCACGAAGAAGCCGGGGGGAAAGTCTGCGTGTAGAAGAGGCATGATGGGTGAACTATGTTTTGTATTCTCAGACATGACATCGAATTTTTATAGTTTTCCCTTTTTCTTGTGAAAATTTTCATGTTCTCAATGTAACTGGGTTGGTTGGAAAAAAGGTGTAGACATTGTCTACTATATGTAACCTGAGCTCAATGGGAATCTCATATATAAAGTCTCGAAATTTTGACGAAAGGATTCTTGATACAGCAGTTGAATGCATCATTTTTTTCCATGGTATTCCTTCTCATTTATTCTGACATTAGAGATGAATCCATGTTTTCTAGCACTAATGTGGTTGAATTTATCCCTATATCCACAACTAAGCTATCCTAAGAGTCTAGTAAAGAACATAATAGGCTAACACATTTCTCCTCCTCAGTGATTTTAATATCCATAGAAGATAACTGACTTGTAATAGTATTGCACAAATTTAAATGATTAGTCACTGAAATACCCTCACTCATCCTCATAAGATATGATTTCTTTCTGAGAAACAACTTATATACCAGGGATTTTAACTAGTACAAGCTTCCCAACTTGTCCCACAGTTTCTTGGCCAAATATTCACCTGAGACATTCAATAGTATCGAATTTGCAAGACAAAGTCGAATCATACTCCTTGCTCTTCTCTCAAGTTTCTCTCATTATTCCATTGACATACCTATCAAAATGGTACCTGGACATACTTCTACCCATTTTTCTCGATCTACAAGAAGATACTCAATTTTAATATTCCAAAGATCAAAATTTTGTCCATTGAATTTTTCAATCTCTATTCTCGAGATGCTAGTCATTTTTTAACAAAATCTTCAAAGATTTTTGAATTATGACTCTTAATGAACCTAGGGTTTAGCTCAAATCAAATATTGTTAAACCAAGCTGTGATACCACATGTTAGGAAATGAGGAACACTTCCACACTAAACCAAGCAGAAGAGAGGAAGAAAGATTTAAACAAGAAAATAAATGACAAAGCAAACACATAGTACACAGATATTTTACCCTAGAAACTCAAATGGGAAAACCAACATTCCTTGAGCGTATTTCTCTCTTTTTGTCTTATTAATTCAAAATAAAAGGTTACATGCCTAACCTTGGTCTACACCTAAGACACAATTGACATCATATATTCTTTCTTTACACAAGAACAACCTTATAGCCAATTTGGTTTACATCTACATGGCCAACAACCTATAAACATTGGTTATTATACGATTATTGATTAGCCTTTACAACATTATAACACACCTTCTTTATAGGATTTATAGTAGGAAAAACCCTAAATAAAAGCACCCAAAAATGGTTACAGATCTATGCAAATCATTGGCTACAAATCTTGCGATTCCAAATATTCTGTTACAGTTGACTACCAAGTCAGATTACCAGTCGGCTACTAGTCAACCTTCATTTCATATTCATTCAGTTTCCATGAGCCCCCCTTTCGACCTCTTGTTGGTTGACCTCTTTAAATTTTTTTCAATATGTTCGACTTTGAATTTACCCATGTTGAAAGATTGGTTGTCATTGATGTCAACCCTTTAAGAAATTTGGTATCCCCAAAGGTATGGTTATGGAACCCGTAGTTGATCAAGAAAAAAGGTAACGAAGGATGGTGTAAATGAAGGTAACTCACTCATGGTTGGAAAGTACTCATCATTTCATTTATGATGATAGGTGGTATTCCACGTGGTTCCTTATGGTTGAGGAGTTATAGCATTGTGAAGTTAGAAGCCTCGAAGAATGGTCAAGAAGCCCCTAGTTGGTTACAAGTCCTTGATGAAAGGGTAAAGTGGTTGTAATAAGTGTTGATGTTTTAGTAGTTGTGGGAGGTACTAACCTCCATGTGTAACCTTTGGACTTATAATAGAATATTATGGAAGCAAGAGAACCTTTAAACACATGTTAGAAAACCTTAGGAGAGAAATTGGCCTCAAGAGAAATAATAATAAAGTAATAGATGCATCTAGAAGGAGAAGTCGCCCCCAATCAACTGGATACGAAAGTATAGATAGGAAGGCACTTAGCTCATTTGGACATACTCACTTATCCAATGTGCAAGTCTAAGGAGGAAATACAATGGAAACTAGGGAGAAATTTTGGAGAGCTACAGTTGCAGCTGGAGAAGGCGTAAGTCTGGAGGAATAGTGCAATAGTCTTTTTGGTATATATCCTGTGCTTCTCTTGGTGTAAGGTATGCTATCTTTGTATGGTTATTATCTACGGCTGCAACAATATTGTGACTAGGGTTTATCTGTTGGTTCTAGAGTAGGCTTGCCAAAATTATTCTAAGTAAAGGTTAAAGTGCTCGGGGGTGGCATTTGTGCCTATGGTTGGATGACAATAGTGTGATATTTTCTATGGTTAAACGAGCACACAAAATTTTTAACATGGTATCAGATCTAGTTTCCTTCGTAACAATCTAACCGTCGGAAGGAAGATCCTTAGTTTCCCCCATTGTCAAGCTCATTGAGAACTTACTGAACCCACCAAGAAGGTCACTTAAGTGGGGTGCATCTTTCCCCCAAATCAGATCTCCAAAATCCTAAAATTTAAAAATTAAGGTTTCCTCATAAAATCCTAGGTCTGTAGTGCCAGTTGCTTCATGCTAGTTGCTTTGTGTCAGTTGGTTCGCCCCAGTTGCAGTGCCAGTTGCAACACCAGTTGGATTGTTAGCACTAGTTGCAGTACCAATTGCAGTGAAAATTTTTGTGGATTGTTGGGCCTAATTTTTTGTTGTCCTAGTGCGCCTTACCCTAGTGCATCTACAACTACCTTCAGATTGCAAGTTGGAGAGACTTGAATTTTTAGGATTCGTCATTGCTTGTCGTTGTTTTACTCTCCTACCAGAGGTATGTACTTATATGTGTTTAAATTGTATCATTATCTTAAGAGTATTTGTAGGAGAAGGGATCTTTTGTATGAGAAACAATTATAGATCCAGAGGGATCTCAGATCCAACAAATTCATAGGAATAACGCACTCCAAGTTTGATTTTTTTGATATGCCTCTAGTTGTTATGGCTTTATTGTGATCTTATGAACATCTAGCTGTATTTTGATCTACGGAAGTTATGATTATCATACTAACCTTTGGTCAAAGTTAAAGTTATAAGATGGCTCTAGTCAAAGTATTAGATTGATTAAGGTTTATATTTTTGAGTTTACTTGCATTATATTCCCTAACTCATATTTATGTCAAGAAAGAATATTGTCTTAGTACATGGGACAAGTTGGAGGGAATACTTGTCATTTTGAGTGAAGGGGACTCAGAAGAAAAGCAACAACACTCATTCTTGAAGATAAGACTCCAGGTTCCAGGTTTGATTGATTAAGTTGATAAGTTTCCAATTTTCACATATCAAGTTTGATAATTTCTACATTACAAGTAAACACTATAGTCGTGACAACAATCTTTGAAAGGTTCTATTACTGCTAGATACAATGAATACTTGGTAGCATGTGAGTACTATTGATATAAATGCTTATTGTACTTGTTTTCAAGATGAAATAACATCTCCTCTAGGAGATACTTCTTGTTTTGCTTCTAGGCAGGTCACTTTGGTAATGATATGTTGATTACCATTAAATTGTCTTTTATTCTTGTTAAACTTAGATATGTTCTTATGAAAATTCTGTTATATTGGAAATACTTTTGTTCTTGTTTTTCTTGTTTTGGGAAGGTTACCATGGAGAAATGATTGGTCACAACACTAGAAGAGTGTTGTTCCTATTTCTTATTAATGTATTTTTTATTTTGACTCTTGTTACAAGTAGGTCACAAGTGATAGATCTGAGAAGGAGATATTGTGGCGATTTTTCTCATTATTGTTCTTCTTCTTATTATTATAAGAGTATTATTCTTTTCTATTGTTTTCCCTTGTTGTTCTAGGCAGGTCATAGGTGATAACTCTGAGGAGAGCTATAGTGACAGTTACAGGAGGAAACATTTTATATGGTCTCTAGTTTGAGACATGGAGCAGACTATCCAGATAAGAAGTTGTATACATGACCGTATACATCCTTGTACCGAAGAAAAAGAGGATGAAGTTAAAACCTTCTGGAAAGAAGGGTACTTTTGTGAGATATAAAATATCTCATATGGAGATTGATTGTAAGGATAAGAAGGCTCCAAATATGACCAAAAAGATCCCTCTAGTGCAATTGATGACCTTTCAGATCATCAGGAAGAGTTAGTAGAGCTAGATGGGCCTACCTTAAATCATTGCAGTAACCAGGAAGAGACCAACATGTTCACATGACACTTTGAAGGATTCAAAGATATATAAAATTGATAATCCATATCATGAAGAGAAGCAAGCGGCCCCACCAAGTACCATCTTAGTAGGAGATATAATTCAGAGGGAGCCATCCCTCACGATTAAGTAGGGAGGAGCAGCCTCCCCAGGATCATTCATAGGAGACTTTAGAGGAAATCATCACACACATAGGGAGCAAATGGATCCAAAGATTATATATACTTAAAGGGAGTCAAACTTCAGAGGGAGCATGGAGACTCAGAGTGAGCCTGATATCAGAGAGAATCAATGGGAGAGAAACAATTTCATTCAGAAAGTGTTCCTCCTCATATTTAGATGGGAGAGAGAGACGTCTTCCAGGATTGATAGATAGGTGCCATGATTTGAGGAGACTAGATCGAAGCTTCAGAGGATTCAAGGAGATATGATACCTCCTGGGAAGATTCCCTTATTTCAGTGAAAGAGAAGGAAGCTAGTCAGAAGGACTGGGATATGGATTTTTCCTTGGTTCCGATACCAGAAGGGAAGTCATTGGTGACTTCCAAATTGATATACAAGATCAAGCATATTGTAGATAACAATATAGAGATGATGAGATAGTTATTTCAGATTCATCGCATTGGTTTTTGATATTCAATATGTAAGACGATTGATTTGTGGCCAAGAATATTATCCAAACAAGAGGGAGAATATTATGATGAGACACTTGCTCTAGTAGCCAGAAGAAGTGTACATAGAGTAGTCACATGATACATGAGAATGAGTCTCATGTTTGCAGATTGAAGAAATATTTGTATGGGATTAAGCAAGAACCTAGGGCAGGATATGCCAGACAATTATTTTGATGAGCCTGGGATTGGTTGCCTACACCAATGGTGACAAATCTGAAGTTATTGAGTGATACATATTCATAGATAGTGGATGACACCATGTATAGACATATGATTGGTTGTGTTAACCAAAGATGCATTAATGGTGAGAGGTCGACCGATACATCATTAGACAAACACAAGGCCATATATATGTTTTGCGGTGAACACATTGAGTCATTATATGGTTGTGTCGAGACGTTTTCACTTGATTGTGGAAAAACATGTGATGAGGTATCTAAAAGGTACAATTGACTATGGACTCAAATATGTATCATATCGTGAGATAATCCTGCAAATCTATATTGATTTAGATTTAGCTGGTAGTGTCACAGATCGAAAGAGTACATCTGGATGTTGCTTAATTTTGGGCTCAACTATGATCTCATGGTCCAATAGTGAAGTAGTGTGGCTTCAAAAGCTTCTTGCAGGATTGTTTGATCTCAAGTTAGAGGCAACTTGTATCTGGTGCAACAACCAGAGTTGTGTGAAGTTGTTGGAGAACCTGTTGTTTCATGACAAGTCCAAGCATATCGAGATCATGTACCATTATATCATAGAAATGGTGTAGTGATGCTCCAGTATGTCGCTACAGATGAGAAGATAAAATATATGTTGACCAAGCCTCTATCAAGAGTGAAGTTTGAGTACTGCAGGGAGAATCTTGGTGTGGTTTGGAAGGATGTACCCTTGTGATAGGGTATGATGTGTTATATTTATACTCCAGTGAAATATTCTGGTACGCATGGCTACTCCAGTGAAATAGTCTGGTGCACTGAGATACTACTACTCCAGTGAAATAGTCTGGTATGCATGGCTACTCCAGTGAAATAGTATGGTATGTCGAGATACTGCTACTCCAGTGAAACAGTCTGGTACACATGGCTACTCCAGTGAAATAGTATGGTACGTCGAGATATTTTGACTCCATTGGAATAGTCTGGTACACATGGCTACTATAGTGAAATAGTCTGGTATGCATGGCTACTCTAGTGAAATAGTCTGGTATGCATGGCTACTCTAGTGAAATAGTCTGGTATGCCGAGATACTGCTACTCCAGTGAAATAGTCTAGTACATCGAAATATTGCTACTTTAGTGAAATATTCTGGTATGCTGAGATATTGCTACTCTAGTGAAATAGTCTGGTACGCATGGCTACTCCAGTGAAATAGTTTGGTATGCTAAGATATTGCTACTCTAGTGAAATAGTCTGGTATGCATAACTACTCCATTGAAATAGTCTGGTACGCATAACTACTCCAATGAAATAGTCTGGTATGTTGAGATATTGCTACTCTAGTGAAATAGTCTAGTACGCTTGTTACACTAATGTGCAAACTAGTTGGAGTGTTGATCAGTAGTGTCAGAGGGTTACCAACTATAGGACCAACCTGTGTGGTTAGAGGTGATTCCCAGCTAGAGTGTTGATCAATAACATCAGAGGTTACTAGCTGGAGGGTCGACCAATAGTGTTGGAGGTGTATCTCTATTAGAATGATAACCAGTTGGATTGGAGGTTACTATATTGAGGGCCAACCAGTAGTGTTGGAGGTGTTTTCTAGCTTGGAGTTCCAACCAGTAGTGTTGGAGGTGATTTCCAGTTAGATGACTATTGTATGACTATGATGGTGATGCTCGTGATATGATTTGGGTGATCATGAGATAGCCTATGTGGCTATGGTGATGCTATTTGTAGACTTGTCTGCAAGAATATGTGAGTCTTTCCCATGCCATGTGAGATGGATGGATGTGTTTGAGACCATTAAATGAAGAACATCTTAGTCAATACCTCCTTAGCTAAGAGGGAGTGTTTATGTTTTGGTATATGTGGGAGGTATTAACCTCCATGTTTAGTCTTTGGACTTAGAATAAAATATTCCAGAAGTAAGAGAACCATTAAACATATGTTAGAAAACCCTAGGAGAGAAGTTGACCTCAAGAGAAATAATAATAAAGTAATAGATGCATCCATAAGGAGAAGTTGGCCCCAGTCAATTGGACATGATAGTATAAATAGGAAGGTGCCTAGATCATTTGGACATACTCACTTATCCAGTGCACAAGTCTAAGGAGGAACTATAGTGGCAGCTAAGGCGCAAGTTTGGAGAGCTGCAGTTGCAGCTGGAGAGGGTGCAAGTGTGGAGGAATAGTGCAACATTATTTTTGGTATTTCTCTTGTGCTTCTCTTAGTGTAAGGTATATTATATTTGTATGGTTATTGTGATGTTGTTGCAATAATATTATGGCTAGGGTTTATCTGTTGGTTCTAGAGTATGCTTGCCAGAATTATTCTAAGTAAAGGTTAAAGTGCTCGGGGTGGCATTGGTGCCTATGGTTGGGTGACAATAGTGTGATGTTGTCTATGGCTAAACGAGCACAACACATTTTTAACAACAAGAAATTATAGAAGCCCCTAAGATTAAGGAGAGAGGTTACTTTGAAAAGTATAAATACACCTCAAGGAGTCTCTCATAAGAACATTCACTCACTTATTCTATTAAACATATTCTAGAGAATTAGTGATCTATTTGGTAAGTTTTCAATGACAAAATATGAGGTAGAAACAAGTGAGAAGTGTAGGAGTTTCGAGGTTGCAGAGAAGAAGAAAGATTTCCGAGGAAACCCTAGTTTGGTTGACTCTTGTGGGTCATACTACTAGTGTCCCGCGAGGCATCCCCATGGGTTTCATAGTTCCTATCACGTGAGGCCCCGTGTGACATCATTTATTATTCCCACGAGGATAAGTTAGATTTGGGGGTAATGCTTGTACAGGTCCCTAAAGTTATAAGAGAGCTTACGGGTGAACACTATTGTGTATCGGGTCAACTACAGAGGTATTGATATGCTTATGTGCTTTTTTTGAAGAGTATACTTGGTGATGGTATGATACATTCTTGAGGTATGTTTGGTTTGGCACATGATTTAGGTACATCTTGGCTACATGGTTGATAGAGGTATATTCTTGTATTTGGTTATGACATGACTACTATGGTTCATGTTTGAGATGTGGTTGTGTGGTTGAGGTATACACTTGATGTATGGTGGCATATCCATGAGGCATATGCTTTGGTTCTTTGAGGCACTTCATTGATAGTATGGTATAGGTCTATACATGATTGATTCTATGGTATATGGTATTGGTTTTATATGTTATTGATGTTCTAGTACATGGTACATGATTAACTACTCATCATTGATGTTATGGTACATGATTGATGCATTTCATAATACATTTGTTGGTACATAGTTGATGAATGGTATGGTACAAGTTATAGGTTGATGGTACAATGACAATTACAGGTCGATGTGATAGGTTGATGGTTATAGGTTGATGTGACAGGTTGACGGTTACAGGTTGATGTAATAGTGTTGGTGACAGTGACAGGTTGGATACAATGATATTTTGACAGGTTATAGGCTAATGTGAAAATGGCAATGGCAGTGACAATGACAGTGATTGTGGTAGTGACAATTGGTCTACACTTATATTTTAGTGCGTCAGGACAAGGCAAGGAAAGCGGGTTATATCCTCCTTTTGGTTGGTGTCGCAGAACTCAGGGAGTTGGAGCTTACTTTAGGTTGGAGCTAAAGAATTAGGCGGTTGTATCCTCCTTCTGGTTGGAGCCAGAGAATTCAGGTAGTTTTAGCTTCCTTCAGGTTGGAGCCTGTAAATAGGGGGTCATAGCCTCCTTCTAGTTATAGCTGGAGAATTGGGAAGTTGGTGCTTATAATGAATGTATTATTTTGATATATAAGAAAAACATTATGTGGTTTTCTCCCATTCGGGTTTCCATGTAAATCCTAGTGTACTGTGTCTCTGTGGATGTTTATTATGCTTTGTTGTTTTATATTACTCATGATATATTGATGATATATTGTTGATGAAATCACTGATTAAATATTTTGGTTAAAAGTGATAATAAAGTGCATTTACTGATTCACCACCCCTCTCAATATTTCAACAATTGGTATTAGAGCATATCCTTCAAGAAATAATCTAACAACTAGAAGGATATCATGGAATGCACTAAGATTGGAGTACCACGACTTGACGACCAAAACTATGCCTTCTAGAGAAGAAGGATGAAAACATATGTGAATTCATATGGATTTGATGTCTAGCGAGCAGTAGTAGATGGATACAATGCACTGACCACTCCACCAATAGACAAGGATGGAAAGAAACTTGAATAAAAAAATTCAAGGGAAACAAAAGCTATTATGAATGGTCTAACTGAATCAATACATGTCAATGTTATGCATAGTGAATCTACAAACGAAGTTTGGGAAAAACTGTAGAATATCTACGAAGGTGATGCCAAAGTCAAGGGAGCTAAACATCAAATCTTTAGAACCAAGTTCGAATAATTGAAGATGAAGGAAGATGAAGGCATTGCCACCTATTTTCTATGAGTTGATGAAATAGTCAATGCCATTAAGGTTTGGGAGAAGAGATGAAAGAACCAATCATTGTTCAAAAGGTACTAAGGTCTCTACCTATGAGATATGATCTGAAGATTTCAGCCCTAGAAGAAATAATAGACCTAGATTCATCAAGCATGGACGAGCTACATGGGATACTCACAACTTATGAAATGAGGATGAAGCAAGATAATTTAGTCACAAAGGAAGAAACATTCAAGGCATCCAAGAAGTCAAAAAATAAAAACAAGCAAATGTCAAAATTAGAATGTAGTTGCAGTGATGATTCAGAGGAAGATGAAGAAATGGTAAACTTGATGAGAAAGTTGAAAAGATGAACTAACAAGTACAAATGTATGCTTCCATTGAAATGTTTTAATTGTGGTGGCATTGGTCATTTTTCTTATAAATGTCCTTATGCTAAAAATAAAAGTAGCAATGAAGAAGATGATCCTAAGAAGAAAAAGAAAATTCAAAAGGGATATCAGAGAAGAAATAAAAACAAAAGTTTCTACTCAAAGGAATATAGTTCATCATCAGACGAGGATAATGATAGTGACAGTGATAAAAAAAGAGTACTCTTCATGGTAGTAGAAGATGATGAAGAATATTTTGAAGAAGGTGAAGTCGTTATCAGAGAAGAACTAATAAGTTCCTTAGAATAACTAAGGAAATACATAAAGAGGAACAAGTCGCTCAAGGTAGAGATAAATATGAAAGAAGGATCTCAGAATTACAACTCAGAAGAATCCGAGAAAATTATCACAAAGTCAAAAATCTAGGTAGAAGAAGACAAAAGGACTGAAGAAGCACTCATAAATCATTTGGAAGAAAAGGAAAATATGAATGAAGGTTAGAAGTAGAAATAGTCACTCTTAGAAAAGATCTTCAGAAGAAAGATATGCATCAGAATAGCACAAAAATACTGGATGAGGTCATCAGTAGTCAAAGGTCATACTATGACAAGTTCAGGATAGGATACAATCAGATGCAAAATGAGAAAGGTTCGAGCTCTAAGAAAACAAAAAAAGAATCAAAACAAAGAAGCTATGTAGAAGCCATTAGAGGTTCTCCTAAGAAGGAAGAAGGAAAAAAGACCCAAGAAGAAGATCACATAGAAATTGCACCATCTAGGAGATTCAAAATTCAGAACCAACAACAACAAGCAAGACCTCAATAAGAATAAGACTTCAGAAGAGCAACACCATTGAGAATATATCCCACCTCTAGGTATCAAATCATTTTTCTTGGCTTATGTTATTCATGTAATAATTTTGGACACAAAGTTGTAAACTTTAGAGCCTATGCCAATAAAATAAGAAACTACGAAGGCCACACAAATAATAGTTATCCAAGAAGGCCTTATGAAACACATAATATAAACTACAACAATTTTGGATCATTGAGTGATGAAGTGGGATGTTACAAATGCAAAAAATTTGGAAACAAGGCCAAAGATTGTAGA
The DNA here is from genome assembly GCA_010110895.2 of Picea sitchensis. NCBI lineage: Eukaryota > Viridiplantae > Streptophyta > Pinopsida > Pinales > Pinaceae > Picea > Picea sitchensis. Next base: position 18,412 of record SNQJ01S0009429.1, on the reverse strand, counting down.
TTGGATGTTCCCCCAAGAGAATCAAAATAGAATACATAAAATCATAAACATGAACCACAAAGGATAAGGATAATAAATAAGGATCAATTCAACATTGAAGAATGCTCACTTTCTCTACAAGCTCAACACAAGAAAAGTGGGTGGTATGTTGAAAGTGTGTTTTCAAAGCATATGACAGGTGACATGAATATGTTCCTTACCCTGAAGAAGGAACAAAACATATCAGTTTCATTCAACAATGATAACTCAACCAAAATTATAGGAAGAGGCATAGTCAAGCATGGAAGAAAAAATGCCAAGGTGGAAAATGTTCTACCGGTTGAAGATATGAAGCACAATCTACTTAGTGTAAGTCAAATGTGTGATCAAGGACACCAAATTTTGTTTGACTCAGAAAAATGTGAGATAAGAAAAGAAGGATAAGACAAGTTGGTGGCTACAGTTATAAGAACCCCAAACACCATATATGTCCTAAATGAAATTGGAAAGGAAAGATGTTTCCTAGGAAAGGAAAATCAAAGTTGGCTCTAGCATAGAAGGATGGGTCACATGAACTTTGATAATGTTTTCAAAATCAACAAAAAGGAAGCAGTGAGAGAAGTGCCTAATATTTCAAAACCAACAAATAATTTATGTAAGCATTGCCTACAAGGAAAACAAACCAAAACTAATTTCAAGTCAAAAGAGTACTCTACGAAAAAACCATTGGAAATTGTACATATTGTCCTATGTGGACCAACTAGAACAAAGGGATTGAATGGTGAATAGTAATTTATGGTAATAGTTGATGAATACACAAGAATGATTGTAGTTAGTTTTCTCAAGAAGAAGTCAGAGGCATTTGAAAACTTCAAGATATACAAAGAAATGGTTAAAACTGAGACAGACTTGAAAATAAATGTTTAAGACCACGTAATGGTGGAGAGTTTACATCAAAATAATTTACATATTTCTATGATGAACATGGAATTAAAAGGCAATTCTTAATAGGTAGGACACCACAACAAAATGGAGTCGCTGAAAAAAAGAACAAATTAATACATGAAATGGCGAGAACTATGTTGAAAGATTCCAAGTTGGGTGACATATTTTGGGTATAGGTAGTACATACAATAGTGCATTTTTCAATAGAGGAATACTAAAAAGCAACATTGATAAGACTCCCTACGAGCTATGGAAAGTAATACCAACAAATTGGAATCATTTCAGATTATTTGGAAGAAAATGCTACATCAAGAGAGAAGATGGTAGGATTGGAAGATTTGACTCCTAAGTTGACAAAGGCATATTTTTTGGGTACTCAAGCAAAAGATGGGCTTATATATGCTTCAATATGAGACTCAAAAAAATCGTGTAAATCATCAATGTAACAATTGATGAGAAAAATATACATAAGGTCAAAGAAGGAAGCAAAGATTCAAAAGAGCAGAATGACGAGGAAAATATAAAAGAAGAAGAAGTAGGATCAAAAACAAAAGAAGAAGAAGTAGAAGAAAAAACAAAACAAGAAGAAGAGAAACCAGAAGTAGATCAAGAGGAAGGTGAGAAACAAATACCTTCCAAGACACCTAGCTGATGAGTGCAGAAAAATCATCCACCAAAACAGATTATTGGAAATAAAGATGCAGGAGTTGAAACCTGAAGAAGAATATGTTCACCATAACAACAACACCTAGCACTGCTATCCACAGTCAAACCAAGTAGTTTTGAAGAACCCAGTAAATACGAACACTAGATCAAGGTGATGGATGAAAAATGGGATCAGATAAAGAAGAATGATACATGGGAACTAGTTATAAGACCAAAGAACAAGAACGTGATCGACACAAAGTGGGTATTTACAAACAATTTGAATGAAGATAGACAGGTAAGCAGAAACAAAGCAAGACTAGTATGCAAAGGACATACTTCGGTTGAAGGCATAGATTTTGAAGAAACCTTTTCCCCAATTGCTAGGATGGAAGCAATTAGATTGATATTAGCCTATGCATGTTCCAAAAGATTCAAGGCGTATCATATGGATGTTAAATCAACCTTTATTAATGGAGAATTAGAAGATGAAGTCTACATCGAACATCCCGAAGAATTTATACTATCAGAAAAGGAAGACTACATGTGCAGGTTGAAGAAAACATTGTATGGACTTAAGAATCCCCCCAGAGCATGGTATTCAATATTGGATGAGTATATTCAACAACAAGGATTCAGGAAGTGCAATGCAGACAATAATATCTACATAAAAGTGGATCGAGATAATATATTGATAATTGAAGTTTATGTAGATGATATTATATTTGGAAGTGATGATGAGAGGATGAGTCATAAGTTTGATAAAGACATGCAGAATGAGTTCGAAATTTATTTTCTCGGTCATTTGGATTTATTTTTGGGATTACAGACATGTCAGCATGATAAAGATATTTTCATCTCCCATACCAAGTGTATCATATAAATCCTAAAGAAGTTTGGAATGGAAGACTGTAAACCTTGAGTACTCATATGAAGATCAGTTTCAATTTAAGCAAGGATGATGATTCTAAGGATGCATATCAGAGACTCCATAGATCGATGATTGGAATATTACTCTATGTGACATCGTATAGACCGAATGTGATGTAGGTAGTTGGATAGGTTGCAAGGTTTCAGGCAACACCAAAGGAAACACATGTTATGGCAGTAAAAAGGATATTCAAATATATCAAAGGAACATAAGAGTTTGGGTTATGGTATCCAAAAGGGAATGATGTATCTTTGGTATCCTACACAGATGCATATTGGGTAGGAAGAATTGATGATCGAAGAAGTACTGGCGGAGAAACCTTCTACTTGGGTGATTTTTTGGTATCATGGTTGAGCAAGAAAAAATCATCAGTATCCTTGTCCACAATAGAAGCAAAGTATATTGCAGCGAAAATGTGTTGCACTCAAGTTCTCTGGATGAAGTAAACCTTACAAGATATACAAGTGAAGTATGATGAGCCCATTTTAATACCATGTGATAACACCAATGCTATTGGTATCTCTAAGAATCCAGTGATGCATTCCAAGACAAGGAATATTCTAATAAAGTTTTACTTTCTATGAGAACAGGTTACAGAGAAGAACATCAAGCTAGAGTACATTAGGATAAAAGAGAAGATTGTAGATATCTTCACCAAACCCCTTCTAAGGTAAACCTTTGAGTATATTTGATAGAAAATTGGAGTAGTTTCTTCTCCTCAGTGATCCACACAACATCATACATAGTTAGACAGGGGGAGAGATGTAAAATACTTGAAGAATACAAGTACATAATATTTTGAATGCTTTTCATATACAACAAATATTTACATGAGGAAGCGCCATGAAGAAGAAGAAGCTTATACGGGGAGCAACCCCAAAAGTGAACTACCCTTTTCCATTGATGTCGAAGGGGGAGAGAGAAATACCAAAGGCATGGAAACAAAGAGAACGAACAAAGTAATGGAAATAGAGAGAAATAACATATGGCTGGAGACAGGGGGAGCAATAGCCACAGGGGAAGAAATGGTCACAAGGGGAGTGATGACAGGGGGAGTGATGATCACAGGGGGAGCATGAGAAGGAGCTTTAGTGTTACCATTCCATCAATGTTTCCATCAATACCAAAGGGGGAGATTTTTGAAAGATTGGTTTTCATTGATGCCAACCCTTGAAGAAGTCCAGTAGCCCCAAAGTTATAGTTATGGAACTCATATTTGATCAACGAAAAAGGTCATGAAGGATGGTGTAATTGCAGGTAACTCACTCATGGTTGGATATTCCTTGTCATGCCATTTCTGGTGATTGGTGGTATACCATGTGGTTCGTCACGGTTGACGAGTTATGGCCTTGTGAAGTTAGAAGCCCCTAGTTGGTTGCATGTCCTTAATGAAAGGGTAAAGTGGTTGTAACAAGAAAATATAGAAGCCTCTAATATTAATGAGAAAGGTTACCTTGAAAAGTATAAATACACCGAAGGGAGTCTCTCATAAGCACATTCACTCACTTATTCTATTGAACATGTTCTAGTGAACTAGTGATCTATTTGGAAATTTTTCGATGATGAAATATGAGGTAGCGACGAGTGAGAAGTGCGATGTTTTTAGTTTGCAGAGAAGAAGAAACATTTTTGAGGAAACCCTAGTTTAGTTGATCCCCACGAGTTAGACTACTAGTGTCCCACGAGACATCCCCATGAGTTGCACAGTGCCTATCACGTGAGGCCCTGCATGACATCATGTCTTAGTCCCACAAAGATGAGACAAATTTGAGGGTAATGCTTGTACCAGGTCCCTAAAGTCAAAGGAGAGATTGTAGGTCAACATTATTGTGTATTAGGTCAACTACATAGATATTGGTATGCTTATCTGCTTGTTGTGAATATTATACTTGGTTATGGTATGATACATGCTTGAGGTATGTTTGGTTTGGCACATGATTGAGGTACAAATTGGTTACATGGTTGATAGAGGTATATTCTTGTATCTGGTTATGACATGACTGCCATGGTTCATATTTGAGATGTGGATGTATGGTGGCATATGCATGAGGCACATGCTTTGGTTCTTTGAGGCACTTCATTGATGATATGGTACAGGTCTATACATGATTTATGCTATGGTATATGGTACTGGTTTTAAATGTGATTGATTCTCTAGTACATGGTACATGATTAACTACTCATAATTGATGTTATCGTACATGATTGATGCATGTTATACTACATTTTTTGGTACACAGTTGATGCATGGTATGGTACAAGTTACAGGTTGATGGTACAATGACAGTTACAGGTTGATGGTTACAGGTTGATGTGATAGGTTAATGGTTACAGGTTGATGTGAAAGTGTTGGTGACAGTGTTGGTGATAATGACATGTTGGATACAGTGTTAGGTTGATAGGTTACATGTTGATGTAATAATGGTAGTGGTAGTGACAGTGGTAGTGATTGTGGTAGTCACAGTTGGTATACACTTATATTTCATGGCGACAAGACGGGTCAAGGAAAGGGGGTTGTATCCTCCTTTCGGTTGGTGCCGAAGAACTCAGGGAGTTGGAGCTTCTTTTAGGTTGGAGCCTGAGAATTAGGGGGTTGTAGCCTCCTTCTGGTTGAAGCCAGAGAATTTAGGGTGTTGTAGCTTCCTTCGGGTTGGAGCCTGTAAATAGGGGGTCATAGCCTCCTTCTAGTTATAGCTGGAGAATTGGGAAGTTGGTTCTTATAATGAATGTATTCTTTTGATATATAAGAAAAACATTATGTGGTTTTCTCCCATTAGGGTTTCCATGTAAAACCTAGTGTACTGTGTATCTGTGGATGTTTATTATGCTCTGTTGTTTTATACTACTCATGATATATTGATGATATATTGTTGATGAAATTACTGATTAAATATTGTGGTTAAAATTGATAATAAAGTGCACTTATTGATTTACCCCCCCTCTTAGTATTTCAACAATTGGTATCAGAGCATATCCTTCAAGAAATAATCTAACCACTAGAAGGAGATCATGGAATACACTAAGATTGGAGTACCACAACTTGACGACCAAAACTATGCCTTCTGGAAAAGAAGGATGAATTGGGAATTCAGTGGTTCCAGTTGTAGCTGGAGAATTGGGAATTCAGTGCTTCCAATGAATGTATTCTTTTGATATATAAGAAAATCATTCTGTGTTTTTCTCCCATTTGGGTTTCCATGTAAATATTGGTGCACTGTGTCTCTATGGATGTTTATTATGCTCTGGTTTTTTATACTGCTCATGATATATTGATGATATAATGTTGATGAAATTATTGATTACATATTGTAGTTAAAAGTGATAATAAATTTCTCATACTGATTCACCTCCCCCTCTCAGTATTCCAACAACCCGATCGAACCACCTTGACCTTCGACTTGTTGTCGATATATTTGACTTTACTTGATCGAACCACCTCGACCTTCGACTTGTTGTCAATTTCTTTGAATTCGACTATTATTCGATCTACGTCGACTAGAATTTCACTACAAAGAATATAACAACCCAACAACAATTAATCCCAAGTTTCCCAAGTTACCAAAGTCTCCTAGTTTTCATTTTCTCACCATATGCTTTAATAAAATACCCAACCACCAATCCTACCTTCCATATTTATGACAACATGGGGGTCAAGTACAAGTTAAGAGGAGTGTAAGAGACTCCATCATGCAGGAATTTGAACCACCTAGGAATTCAAACCATTTGTTTTCCTGTGTCCTCTCCCAAAGTAGATTCAAATTGACCAATCCGTTTGTGGCACGAATGTTATTTATTTGTGAATGTGTTGGCATGTTACACATGAGAATTCACATTCGCCCTAAGTAACTAATGAAATTGTTTTTCCCTATCCATTCACCTTTGAGTTTTGGATTTGAGTTCTCATGTTGGGGACGATGATTCAAACCTATAGATGACCAAATAGAGCTAGGGAAGAAGAGTCTATGAAAATGAGAAGAAATATGGAAGGCTATAGTGGATAATAGAGGTTGGGCTGGTAGGAAGGCATTCCAATTCCCTGTAGATTGCTACTCAAAAAGTGTTCAAGACCCAAGAGATGACTCCATCAGGTTGACTTTGGAGGAAAATAATACATTGGAATCCTTTTTCACACACTAAGAACAACAAAGTGGGAGGACGATTTTTGAAGGGATTGTTGAGAAAAGAAAGCAAAGGACTATTTAGAAAGGAAAGGGTATATTCATAGTATTGTGTGGGTGTAGTCAATGGTGTGCCATGGTTGTGTTGGATTGAGAAGAGCCTTAACATCAGGTGATCTAAATTGGATCCTTGACAAGAATTTTGTAATAAGAATATCTTTCTTTTCTTTTTCTTTTATTATTATTATTATTATTATTGTCTTTTTGGAAAATTTGAAAGAGGAAGTGAACAATTGTGATGGTTGGCCTTCCAAAGTCATCCTATTAAAACAATTAAGGATGTAGTGAAGGAGGAAACAAAGGAGATTCAAGGAGAATTGGGTGAGAATAGTGGCAGGAATGAAAGCTTGAAGAGGGAAACTTGGTTGAAGTTCAGTGGATGAATGGGTCATGGAGCCTGTCCATGCTGACCAAAGAAGTCTCTAAGCCATTTCCATTTGAAATTATGATATTGATAGTGAGTAACAATACATAGTCTGTGTATAGATTAACCATTTGAAATTACCTCCTAAGCATGATAAAATTCTCCATTAAATGGTCAGTTTCCAGGAAACAAAACTTGTATCTTGGTGTGTGATTGACCACTCTACATTGTGAATGTTTTATTTCCTATTATTTTTCTGGTTGTATTAAATGAATCACTAGAATGGAATTAGCTACAACTCTAGTCATCAGTTAGCAGTTCTAATTTTCTATAGTAAGACAACCCTCTAACCCATTCACCTATAGAACTAAATCGCTCAAAGTGATAAAATGACTTTGAATGGAACTGCATCCTCTCATTTTGATAAAATTTGGAGAGGTTTCCATATTCCATTGGTGATTTAAGCCACATTCAATGAGTTAATCTCTCATATTTCCATGATTTGGTGAGGTTTATGAATTCCATTATTTATTTAAGGTGCCTCCAACACATCGATATGCAGGGTTGTAATCTTCTGGATAACATACCAAATTATTTTGGTAATTTAATGAAACTTCAACATATCAATCTCTCATATTGCCACCATTTGGAAAGGTTTTCAAATTCCTTTGGTAATTTAAGTAACCTCCTATACATTGATCTCTCAAGGTGCCATAATTTGGAGAGCCTTCCAAATTACTTCAGGAATTTAAATAAGCACAAATATCTTGATGTGGAGAGTTTCTCTATAAATTTAATCATTGACATAATCAAAATATCATATAACTTGCAAGGGGCACATCAAAGGAATTTGGAACATTTATATTTGAGTAATGCATAACATAAAAAATAAGAAGATCAAGAAAAATATCTTAAGAAAGTATGAGAATGTGCCAATCGCCAGTAGCATGGTAATAACCCAAGTTTGAAGACATATATTTCAGTGTGATTGTATTTGCATAGACATTCAAACCCAACTACATTTTTATTTTGCAAAGAATCTGTGTTGGTGAAATAGACCGACCATAGGCCCACCATTTACATATCATCAAGGCATATCAAAAGATGTTCCTTTTGATATTTCAAATATCCCCAATGGTTCATAAGGGCATATATAAATATTTTCCTTTTTATCTTTCAAAGATCCTCAATGGTTTATCTACACATATCAAAAGATGCACCTTTCTATATTTTGAAGAGTCGCAATAGTTCATTGAATCATATCTAAAGGTGTGTGCCCTTTTTCTTTCAAGGAGCCCCTATGGTTCATTGGGGAGTATAGAAGGATGCACTCCTTCAATATTTTGAAGAGACCTAATGGTTCATCAAGGAATATCAAAATATGTTCCTTTGACCTTTCAAATGGGGCATAATGGGTTAGGTGTCAAGGATGCGTCAGGGAAGCCTTCAAATTAGACCTAATGTGATTTCAAAGTAAGGACCAATGGCCAATATAGTGAATCATTTTAAATGAACTAAGGTAGAGATGTTAGAAGGAAAGAAACAATAATAAAGGATATGAAGGGATCCAAGCCAATGTAACTAAAGAGGAAACTTACAAAAATATGTCACACTCCCTCCTAAGGAACCACTTTTCCTAAATTTATTTCCATTTCATAAATTCATAAAACACCTTTATGACCTTTTCCTCTTGAAATGATCCAAAAAGAAAAATAAAATAAAAAAACCCTAAAACTAATGGTTAAAATTGATACAATCAACAATAATATTTTATTATCATGACCATGTCAAGGATAACCACTAATTTACTTATAAATTAAAGAGGTCTCCTCCATTTTCCACATCTATCCATTGAAAGTAACAAAGTGTTGTCATAATTTTCCTAGATATGTTGGCGACACTCACCATCACTTTCAACCACCAAGGAGAGGAGCCAAGCTAAGCCACACACTTGTGAACAACAAAGAACCCTCCCAAGGAGGAGGCCAAGATGACCATCATCTTCAAGGATCTTCCTCACAAGTGTTGTAAAATATTTCTATTGGGTAATGGAAGATTCATTCATTATTTAATAAAATTGGTGTTATAGTTTCTTTTTTGTTTTGTTGCATTTTGTTTCTTTCCACATGAATAACATAGATATGAAGATGAATATTTCCATATAATCTAGGGTTTCTAGTTTTCTTTCTCATATTTTTTTGTTTTCTAGCACAACCTCTAGATCTCTAGGATTTCTAACCCTTATTGTAGATTTTACAAAACAAATTGTAACTCCACTAGGGATTTGAGCCATCTCTTGATTCCTGATTGTGGGTGTGTGGGTAAATCCAATTCCCTCTCTTTTCCATTTTATTTTTTGATTTTTTGATTATGAATTTTTAGGTTGTTGTTACTCTTTGAACCATTTCCACATAAAACAAGTCATGGAAACTACATAGATCTTCATTAGAGACTAGCTCATATCTATCCAGACACCCCTAGGTGAAAACACACTTTTTTGGGGTATTAGGTGCATTGAACAATGCACTTATTGTGCCAAGTGTGTATGTTGACCGACACAGGAATATGGGGTATAATCTGTACTCCCAATGTACTTTTCCTGGCGAGTTTTTGCAAGGGCTCCTGAAACTCATCTTTTCAATTCTTAGGGTTTTATTTGAGTCGTTTAAGTGTTTTTAGGGTTTGTATATTTATTTTAAATTATTTTTCTATAGCTTAGCTATTATCTTTAGGAAATTCATTAGGATTGAGAAGAAAACTCCCTAGGGATTCTAGTACCTTTCATAGCCAATTTTTTTTTGGATTGTGCTTTCTGATTTTTGTTATAGTTAACTTAGAATCTGAATCGTAGGTTGTTGGTTAGCCATTAGCCATTTCATTTTTCAT
>SNQJ01S0009428.1:209403-226347 GCA_010110895.2 Picea sitchensis | reverse complement strand
ATAATTTCTTCGATGGATTTCCTGAAGGCCATCCTTTCATTGAACATTACATCTCTTCTAACTTTGATCTTGTGTTGTTCTGGAATATATATTCTATAGACCTTGGATGAATCATTGTATCCCACGAATATCCCCTTCTTCCCTGAGGGTTCTAGTTTATTCCTTTTGTCCTTGGGAATATGAGAGTAAACTGGACATCCAAATATTCTTAATTTTTTCACGTTAGGTTTCTTACTTGAGAAGGATTCCTCTGGTGTCATGTCCTTCAATATACGATGAGGACTTCTGTTTTGCACATATATTTCCGTCATTGTTGCTTCTCCCCATAAGAACATGGATAGACCTTGAGCATTCAATAAGGCTTTTATGGTTTCTTCGATAGATCTGTTCTTTCTTTCTGCTACACCATTTTGTTGAGGATTATGAAGAACAGTCAGCTCCCTCCTAATCCCTGTCGATTTGCAAAATGCAACGAACTCCTTCGAGGTGTATTCTCCTCCATTATCTGTTCTTAGTGTCTTGATCTTCTTGTTCGTGAGGTTTTCTATTTCTGCTTTGAATTCTTGGGACTTGCTGAATACTTCGTCTTTTGTCTTCAGTAGGTATAGCCACGTCTTTCTTGAATAGTCATCTATGAAGATTACGTAGTAAAGAGATCCTCCTAGGGATCTGACTGGCATTGGACCGCAAACATCTGAGTGTATTAGATCTAGGATGTCCTTAGATATGTTGTTTCTACTTGGGAATAGTTTCTTGATATTCTTCCCAAGGGCACATCCCTTGCAGATTCCTTCATGTGTAGATTTCAATTCTGGTATTCCTTCAACCATTTTTCTGTAGAATACCACCAACTGCTTGCAGACCTTCCAAAAACCTTCCAACCATAGACCACACTGCTAATCACTCTCAACAGTGGGTCACCCTTGAGCTGGGACTAAACTCCACCCGGGTAAAGGGATTCCTAGGCTAGGCTTAGAAAATGGGATGCTACACAATCAATCAGGAAGGATTCCTTCCCAGGAGACAACTTATACACACAACCTACAACCTATCATTCCCCACATGCATGTCACACCCCAGGAAGCCTGCCCCTTCTCTGCTCAACAGTCCCTCAGCTGCCCCACTTCCCTTCCAGGGCTTCAACAACTAATGCTATAATTCTCATAGCATTATAGCTGCTACTAGGATCCCTCTAGGAGAAATCACTTCCCAACAACCTCTCTCACCTAAAGAGAGTTGATCACAGGACTGATAACCTGCTTCTTCTTTCCCAACCAACTCTCTCACCTAGAGAGAGCTTCTCACAGGCCTGACAACCTGCTTCTTCTTTCCCAACCAACTCTCTCACCTGGAGAGAGTTTCTCACATGCCTGACAACCTGCTTCTTCAATCCAACTCCTTAGAAAATACAACAAGGTGATAGTAGAAATAAGACTTGGTATGAACACAAATAATGGTAGAAATCCATGCTCAGTCCATGAATTGTGTTGGTAGCAACAACCAACCGTTAAGCACAACAGGAGATTAGGAAAATACAGGTGTGTTGGGCTTCACATGAAATACACGGGATAACTCAAGTATAATTGTGAGTTCCAGAGGTGTGTGCATGCTCATAGGTTGATAATGGAGGTAATGGATCCCCGTGCGAATGCATGAGTGCATGGGAAGCATGGAAAGAATGGAAGAGAACCCCCCGAATGAACATACTTTCCCACATAAAATTGCATGTGTTAGGATTGACACATGGCCATCTCGGAATCGTGCTCCTCTCCACTTGTAGTTTTCTCCGTATATGAGTATTTACATATCCAAAAATAGGCTCATTGGCCTTTATCATCTAGGCTCTTGCTAGTGGGAAAAACCACCCTTTAACTACACGAAGGTTCAACATGTAGACAGAGCGAATAATCATCTAAAAGTCGATCAATTCTACTCTACCCCAAACATACCAAAACTAATGTAAAGAAAGAAAATAGAGAAGAGATCGGGTAACTATACCTTTGATCCCACGTCTGGTGATGATCTCCTCAAGCTTGGAAGTTCCATTGACTACATGTCTCCTCCCAGGGCCGACTTGCATCCAAAGATAGGAAAACAAGAACTACAAGCATGTTATTCTATCCATAATTTAGGGTTAGATATAAAATGTCAAGTATAAATCAATGAAAACATTCAAAACACCATCATTTGGGATAGGGAAATGTGTTTCTTTTATTCATCATACAAAGATTATACCTTACAATCTGTGTCGGCCACCGTTCCATGAACTTGGTTTGGGCTCCTCTTTACCATGCTCCAAGTGCACCTTGAATGGAATTCTTCTCTCAACCTTCTAATCACCTCAATGGAAGGGAATGGATTGAATGGAGGAAGAAGGGGCTGGTGAGGGAATGCTGAGGCAATATCTCACAAAATGAAACAATATCTTGGGCAAGGAGGGGAAGTGAAATTGGGCAGAGTTTCATTGTTCTTATGCTTGGATCTGAAATGAGACCCCAACACCTCCTTTTATATGAGGTGTTACTCGGTTGGGTGACGGGCTATAGTAGATGGATTAGTTGGAAAACCGTCAATAGCTTGTAAATTTCAACGAATTCCTTGCAACTTTTTATTTTTTGCAACTTCTGCAAACATACGTGGGTTGTAATGGTGCAACAGGCATATGGACGTGAGTTGTAGTGGTGCAACAAGCGTATGTACGTGGGTTGTAATGGTGCACGACACATACATCTTCCAAAAAATGGTTTTTTAAGAAGAGATTATGAGTAGTGCTTTGGAAAAATATGCAAGTAAGAGGGCCAAGGCCATGTATGCATGAGTAGGGAAATTTAGGGCTATAACAGATGCCCCTTAATGTGTGAGGTCAGAAGAGAAAATGATGGCCAAAATACATTACAATATCTTCACCAATGTACATAATCGAGTGAGCCCGAGACCAAAGTTCAGGAGGTGCTATCTTCAAAACAACAATTGATTCTCTGAGGTGGGTACACCCATGCTCAGGATGAACTAAATCATGGATGTCAATCAAATACACTGCAGATCCATGTCATATAACTATATAAAGTGTAGATGCGAGCAATACACAACAGATCTACATCTCAAAATTAGTCAAAGATATACAAGCAGAGTATCCATCTTCAAGAAGCTAGTGACGCCCGATGGGTGGAGATGAGGCCTTCAGAGATGGAGAAACAACTTCAAGATCTTCAAGACCCAAGTAGGAGTATAATGGGAGTGTATAACTCACTACCCCGAGGTCTTCAATGTCTCTTCGGGAAAAGAAAGGAGGATCTCGATGATCATGCAGAGAGCTTCATCGATTTTGAATTAGGACTTGAATGGACTCTCGGGATGGCTGACTCATGAAGTCAAGAGACAAACTACAGAAAGGCCGACTCAGGTTGGGTGAAACTTCCCTCGGAAAAAAGCATGAAAGATGATCAGACTCAGGGAGCATGAAATTGACATAAGTTCATGATGCGGGAGGTAACACAAACGTGTTTGGAAGATTAACCAAATGGAGGAGGACACAACTCTATGTAGTGAGAAAAACTTCCTAAGGTCATACTAGATCCAAATGCTCGAAGAATCAAATGGAAGGATGTGCTTTGTCCAAGGGGAGAACTTCATCGATTTCGAATCAGGACTTGACTGGACTCTCAGGATGGCCAACTCATGAAGTCAAGAGACAAACTGTAGAAAGAATAACTCAAGTTGGGTGAAACTTCCCTCGGAAAAAAGCACGGAAGATGATAAGAATCAGGAAGCATGACACTGACATAAGTTCACGATGCAGGAGGCAATGCAAACTCTCCATGTGTTTGGAAGAGTAACCAAATGAAGGAGGACACAACTCTATGTAGTGAGAACAACTTCCTAAGGTCATACTAGATCCCAATGCTTGGCGAATCAAATGGAAGGATGTGCTTTGTCCAAGGGCAACTCTTCGTGCTGCCGAAAGAAGAATACATATTTCACGTCCCCTCTTTTTGGAATATTTTATTTTTTTGTCTTTTTCAATTTTAAAGAGCTTGGAAAAGAATAAAAGAATGATATGTTACAAAGGAGGAACGAGTGCCACAAGCAAGCATACTAGTTCCAAGTGCAAGGAACATACTAATGCTCAGAGCAAGGAGACATGTGCAGGAAAAGGACACTAGAGGAAAATTCCTCCATGGGTCAAGGTGTCAGGTCGCAATGACAAGAAGTGCTACAAGGCTTGCGTATAAGGCATTCTTCAAAGGTTCAGTTGAGAGCAACATGGAGTCGGCATCAGGCCAAAGACGCAAAGATGCAAATGTGATTAAGAAAGAGACAATGAGACCCCATTCCATGTAATTTTTATGAGCCCATAGAAGGCAAGCTCGGTATTTTTTTCATGTTTAGAGAGTCTGAAAAAATGTAAAAGAAGACTCCAGGGAGTACCTTTTTCGGAGATAGTCTAGTCGGTTCGAAAAAGGGTTAAACTTGCATCAAAAAGATGTCTATTCAAAACCATTTTAACGAGTGTGACAAAGACAAGATCACTCGAAAATATTTTCAATTTTAAGGAGTCTGAAAAGAGCTTAACTATGGACTCACATCCTTTTTCTGATTTTAGTCTCCTTAGCTCAAAAAAGTATAAAAGTTACTGAGGAGAACTCTCCCGGCAAGACGAATCTCTCGAGGCGTACCTTTTTCCGCTATAATCTATAGGCTGGAAAAAGGGTTAAACTCATGCCAACAGATGTTATTCTGGACCAATTTAATGAGTGTAAAGGAACAAGGTCACTCAACGATCTTTTCAATTTTAGGGAGTCTGAAAAGAGCTTAACTATGGACTCTGCGAGGGTTCATTTTTCGTAAGTAATCTCCAAGGCCCGAAAAAGGTGATAAACCAAAACCAAGGAGAATGTTCATTTTTCGAAGATTTAGTCCTGCGGGCTCGAAAAAGGGTTAAACTTATGCTTGCGAATACTCTTCTAGCAAATCAAAGTTCCTAGAGCATACCTTTATTCGTGAAATTAACCGTCTGGACCGAAAAAGGGGTAAACTACCACCAGATAGATGTGCCTTCAAATTTGAGTTTGGCGAGCGTGAAAGGCAACAAGATCACTCAAAAATATTTTCATTTTTAGAGAGTCTGAAAAGGGCTTAAAGAAGACTCCATGGGGTTACGAATCATGCATAATATTGGTTTAGGTAGAGCCCATTGTTAGGCTCAGACCAATAGTCTCTAAGATAGTCAACCTAGAAAGTCTCCCAAAAGGGAAGAAAACACAAACCATGGTGTAAGTCTTCCCAAGGTATAAAAATCATAGTCATGGCTTAAAGGATAGCCTCATCCGAAGGCAATTCAAAATCTGAGAAATCACGCAAACGAGGAGGGTCGACACTCCCAAAGGGAGAGGTAAAATGACCATATTCCATATGATGATGGAGGTTCTTTCTTGGACTGACATAGTCTATCAGTAAAGAATCACAAGCACAAGGGCTTGAGGATCTACAAACAATGAGATCAGACTCAAAAGGAGACTCAAGATCACTTGGACCAAAGGGGGGAAGCAAGGGATCCCATGCCCCCATTGGATAAACCAATGGATCAATTTCTGAGACCAAATCTCGAGAAGGAAAACATTATTGCATAGGTTCCTGCTTAGAATCAATCGAACACCGAGGATAAGATGCCACATAATTTACCTGTGGCGGGGTAGAGTCTACACGAATACTAGGAACGTATAAAGGGGTAGCATGAACTAATGTCGAATTAGGATGTTGATTATCATATGCCAGCTGGTCGACAGTGACAATGCTTCCATTGTGAGGGAAATGCATCACCCGGAAGAGTGTGGACACCACACCATTCATAGCATATACATAATCACGCTCGAGAAGCATATTGAAACTAATGGGCCCTGCACCACTATAACATCGACAAGGAAAATATTCCCACCTAACGAGATAGGCAACTAAGGAAGAATCCCCAAATATTCACTAGGACATCTGTCAAAAGCCAACAACTCATGCAATGCAGACACAAGCTCGGGAGAACCCAAAGCTTGCCAATCTGAGGAGGATAAAATACTTGCCGAGGCTCCTTCATCTACAATACATCGGTAAATGTTATTTGAATTAACTTCAATGCTTATTTGAAAGGGTGCAAAAGAAGGAAGATGATGCTCAACAAGGTCATTCCAATCAAAGGAAACCATATTAGGGATTTGAGGGGGTGTGCTCCAAGTGAGCGGAATCCCCCCTTGTTCTGAAAGTACTGAACGGGAAATGCTAAAAAAATAGTCGGTAGAATTATCACTCCCCAAGAGAAGAATGGGATCAGCTGAAGGTTGCATCGACACAACCACTTCCTCAACCACTAGCTGAATAGGTTGCGATACCACATGGTCTGAAGGCACATCACCCCCCAAAAGAGGAGTGGGATCAACCGAAGATTTCATCAGCATGACCACTTTCTCAACCACTGGCTGAATAGGATTTGAGGCAACATGGTCTACAGGAACATCGCCCCCTAAAAGAGGAGTGGGATCAGCTTAAGATTGCATCGACATGACCACTTCATCAACCAAACATTGAATATACTGGGAGGAAATCTCGGAAGACTCAGAATCAAAAGATCTTGCAAACAAGGACCACAATTTTTGTACCTCTCGAATGCCAGGGCACAGATGAGTAAGGTGATCTCCCTTGCAAATCTTACAAGGGAACTTAGGCTTACACCTTATCCGTCTAGGTTTCTCAACATAATCAATTCCCCCAACATGAATAGAAGTGGTTGGTTGCACATATCCAACATGAATTGCATGAGGTTGGTGATGGGTCAATAACATGACTCGTAGAGGCTACAGACCTATCACCAGTATGACTAGCAGTGATTGGACATTTTCCCCCAACATGACTTGCATAGGCTAGGTGATTTTCCCCAGCATGACTTTCAGACGC
Source organism: Picea sitchensis (assembly GCA_010110895.2). NCBI lineage: Eukaryota > Viridiplantae > Streptophyta > Pinopsida > Pinales > Pinaceae > Picea > Picea sitchensis. The sequence continues at coordinate 219,408 of SNQJ01S0009428.1, read as the reverse complement.
TGGGTGCTAGTCTTCAACATGACTTTCAGAGGTTGACGACCTATCTCTAACATGACTCGTAGAGGTTGGTGATTTCTTCTTCATATTCTTCCTCTTTCTATTTCATTTATACTTTCGGTTACTAGTAACAATACTTTCACCATATATGGGAGAAGGAGGAGGAGAAGACTTTGTTCGCGAAGGAACATCAACATGATGCCCATGAAATAAAGTTCTTAACTAAGAATCATCAAGTGAATTCAGGACATTTGGAATGATACCCAACCAAACCGGTAGACCCACATTCAACCCAGGAATGTACAAAGTGGCCATCAAAGGGAAACCAACATTTCTGAAGAAAGGAAAAACACAAGAATCCCCTTGTGAAGGGGTTCCTTGGTTGGTATTGTTAGGAACTTTATCCATAAATATCTTATGCATAGGTTCTCCCCTTGCAGGATCGTTTAAGTCCTTAAAAGTCTCAAACACTGACTCTGGCAAACCAATGTCATAAAAAACAACGCCTATAAAGAGGCAGCTCCACGTTTCTAAGAAGAAGACTGAAAAGTCCTCACGATCGACAGAGTGGGTGGTATAACACCTTGGTGAGAGACCCAAAGCAAAGACTAACTAACTCACAATGTAAAAATAGGGAGCACAAAGCACACACTAAAAGTTCCTAAAGGAAAATCAAGCAGACGACTAACTAGTGGGAAGAACAGTTACGCCAATCGACACTAGAGAAACTAACCGGTGTAAGTGAAACTCGAACACAGAAGCACCCTACAGGTATACTCCGTGAAGCGTGATCTGAAGTCCACCCCAGGTACCACGGTATATCCCCGCAATCACCTATGTAAGTCCCTAAAATATGGGCAATTAGGTTGCCAACTCGCAAGAAGTCACCATGCGGGTACAGTCGATAGTCGGGCAGATCGTAATGAGCAGGATAACAAGTTCAAAGCCTATCAAGGGTGTTAGCGCCAATTCTCACAAAGTCTTGAGCACCGAGCATAGGACACAGAAGAAGTACATTTCGGGCCTAAAATCAAGCGAGCGAGCTTTTGTTTTCAGCAGCGAGGATCCACAGATGGAGCAGATCGACGATCATCGAGTAGGCTTGAGTCACGGAATTGCATGAGGTATAACGCATGGGCTCATTTATTATCACCAAAGCACGAAATGTAAAAGCCACGCATGAGCCTTTCGGTATTTCGACTACCGAGACTTCAAGAGACAAAGGGTCACTCCACTACATCGAGAATCCTCGAAACCCGAAACGCGAAATGCGAAAAGCGTCCAGGAGCCATTTCGACATTTCAGCTACCAGGACTTCAAGAGACAAAGGGTCACTCCTCCACTGCATCGAGAATCCTCGAAACCCGAAACGCGAAATGCGAAAAGTGTCCAGGAGCCATTTCGGCATTTCGGCTACCGAGACTTCAACAGACAAAAGAGTAGCTCCTCCACTGCATCAGGAATCCCCGAAACCTGAAACGTGAAATGCAAAAAGCGTCCAGGAGCCATTTCGACATTTTGGCTACCGAGACTTCAAGAGACAAAGGGTCACTCCTCCACTGCATCGGGAATCCCTGAAACCCGAAACGCGAAATGCGAAAAGCGTCCAGGAGCCATTTCAACATTTTGGCTACCAGGACTTCAAGAGACAAAGGGTCACTCCTCCACTGCATCGGGAATCCCTGAAACCCGAAACGCGAAATGCGAAAAGCGTCCAGGAGCCATTCCGACATTTCGGCTACCGAGACTTCAAAGAACAAATGAGTAGCTCCTCCACTGCATCGAGAATCCCCGAAACCCGAAACACGAAATGTGAAAAGTGTCCAGGAGCCATTTCGACATTTCGGCTACCAGAACTTCAAATAACAAATGATCACTCCTCCAGTACATTGGGAATCCCCGAAACCCGAAACGCGAAATGTAAAAGTGCCTGGGAGCCATTTCGGCATTTCGGCTACTAGGACTCCAAAGGACAACAGGTTGTTTTCTCTTTATGTTTTTAGTCTTTGCAACCCTCCATGGAAAAAGTAGTTAATGAATATTGAGCAGGTGGTTGAGACCTCAGCTCAAGCCATGAATGCAGGGTATGGAGGTTCTAGCAGACAGTCTGCCCAAGATCGTCCTATGTGCAGGTTTTCCTAAAAGAGCCATGCCGATCTGATGTCCTCGACTGACCAGAAGAACCTGCGCACGCTAAGTTAGACTTTAATGTCTCATCTACCCTCCTTCTGCCAAGGGGGTGAATTTATCTGAGTATATATACTTAGTTTCTGTATTTTTGTAAGGATCGATGGTAGAGCAAAGCTCCCTACTGTAAAGCTTTAACAAAGCTTCTGGTTCTCTGGTTATAGAATAATATTTTGAGATTTCTTGTTTAATGGTGGCCAACCTGCTCCTTTCCTTTTTCCTCTGAATCTGAAATCCCGGGTATGGATGATCTAGTCGGGTGTTGTTGTAACTATATGATGCATGTTTGATTATATTATTTCTGCAACGTTTGAGGTTTACTTTGAAGTTTCTCTGGTCTGAGAGGATATCATATCTGAGACTTTTCCCCTTTCTTTCCCTTCACTTACTCACCACTATGCGAAATTTACTGGCTTAAGTTAGATTAAGACCTCACATGTCCTTGCTGTTCCAACCCAGTTTTCTGAGTGAGCGATATTGTTTTGAGTTTACTTCCATTCGATCACCCCCTTTTTAACAAATCATGACATAAACTAATGGGCCCCAGGCTTACTCCTGCTGCAATCCAGGAGTGACTTATGATGCCAACAAAGGGTATTGAAATAAAATGATCCAAAAGACAATAGAGGATCTCGAATGGATTAGAGGTCCACAAAGCTCCATAGGCAAATCTAGTCGGTATTATTCCTGAGAAAGACCCTCAATATATGATCCCCACTACGTTCAGTCCAACTTTGGAGGGGTTATCTCTGTTGCCTTTCCTCACGCGACCTCATGTTTGTCCCATTTGTTAGAGGGGGCTCTCGACTAACTTTTATGACACTAGAATTAAGCACTTCCTAACTCAGACTCCAATGTTTGATTTAACATGGCCTTGAAGAGTTTCCTCTCCAAACCTAATTCAAGGCCCTAAAACCCTAAACTAGTTTGTGAACCCTACAGAGAGAAAAGTCTAGTGTATTTTAGATTAAGTGTTCTTTTTAAGGCTTGATTTACTCAAAAGGTGTGGTAGTTCAATTGATGTTGTTAAGACTCTTGCAAAAAAATGAAACTTATAATAACACTGGAAAAGAAGGATTATCTTTCATATTTTTTCTTTTGAAATGATTTCAAGATGAGAAGAAAACAAAACACTATGCTAATTTATTTTTCTTTTTCAAATAACAATGAAAAACAAATGCGAAGAAAAAAAGAGACCTGAACAACTAGTTTTTTTTTTTCTTCCAGTCAAAGCATAACTAAGAAAAGATGCTAAAAGAAATTGATGAATTCATGATTCATGGAAACTCATTTTTCTTAAAATTCAAGCTAAAAAATAAGCTAAAAATGCCAGGAAACACAAGAAGACCAAGAAAACAAGTAAACTGAAACCTATATCCAGGTTATAGCCACAATCAGAGACTCTAGATTGATCCAAGAAAGCCCTAAGAAGTGTGAACTTCAATTAGGAAAGAGGCAAACTCCCTCTTTTTCAAAAAACTTTCATGAAACAGAGACGTGGGATGTTGCATCAGTAGCATGTGTATGTACGCAGGTTGTTTACTGAGCAGAGCGCATATGTACGTGGGTTGATCCAAGACAGGGCGCGTACACCTCTGTATCTCTTCAAAAAAAGAAAAGATCAGGGAGTCTTACAGGGCAGGGACAACTGGTATGGACCCTGGAGGTGACCAAAATCCCTTGACAGACTCAGAAAACTTGAAAGAAACTTGAAAGGAAAACAAACCAAACAAACAACTCAAAATCCCCTAAAAAACCCTAGAGACAATCCCCAATATGGTCGCCAGTTCTGCTAGCGGGAAAACCCTCCCTTTAACTACATCAGGGTTCAAGATGTAAACAGAGCGAATAACCGTCTAAAATTCAATCAATTCTACTCTACCCCAAACATACCAAAACTAATGTAAAGAAATAAAATAGAGAAGATACTGGGTAACTATATCTCCCGATCCTCAAGATAGCTTAATTCACTTGTCTTATTGTAATATATAAAGAAGAGTGAACGATAGAGAGGATATATGTACCAGAATTCTGATCTCCTAATTGTCGATACTATGTACAACAACCCAGTTGTAAATGACTTATCAATTATGGAATCAAGGGAAGTTTCAAGCATTTTGACCATTTCCGTGTACTGATTTTTTCATAACAGTTTCTTCTGGAGACTGTGGGCCCAGTGGACAGGAGCTATTGTCTTATCTGTAATTTCATAGATTCTGTGGTAATTCTGTGTATTGATATTTTCTTCAATAGTTAGAATAGATTCATTAACGTGTTGTTTCTATTATGAATTGATTGTGTCATTCCATTCGCAGAGAGCACATGTTCTATTTGAGAATTATTGATTGTTGTTCCATTACTGATTGTTGTCAATTTATCACTTGTCGATTGTTTTCATTAAGTTTGCATTTGTTGTTCCTTTCATTAAATTTGCATTTGTTGTTCCTTTCATTAAGTTCACATTTGTTGTTCCTTCTTAAATCTCAATAGATCAATGTTCCTTTCAAATAGGTTAATTAATCATTGTTCTTTGAGAGATTGATTCATTGGCGTTTTTGTAGATTAAATTGTTGTTTCCTGGATAGATGAATGAGTTCAATAATTAATTAATGTTTATTTTCAAGATGTGTTATTGTTCAGAATATATTTCCTATTGATTGAATTATTAGTTTCAGATTTTGTAGTTAATTTGTCAAAATCTTGATTGTTACAGTAATTTAGATGAATCCAGATTTACTATAAACGAACCCTCTACACGATTTAAACCTCTACAACTTATCTGCATAGATTTTGTTGACAATCTTGAGAGAAAAGAAGAATCCTTGATTGATAAAATTAATGTCAGACTAAGGTTGTTTTTGGGACATCTTTAGAACCCAACATTTTGGCGTCATTGTCGGGGAGATTGTCAAGGATAGTATAGGTTGTGTCTTTGAAAGGATGAGGTATTAAAAACGAAAGGTAAGAACCTGCACAATCAACAAGTAAAATGCTTGTGCCAATGCCTACCTTCAACTGATGCATATAGGTTACATAGGTGCATAGAATTTGCGTCGGTGTGTATGACTAAGAAGAAAGAACCTGAAAAACAAAAACCCTTACCAAAAAATACAAAAGCCCAGGGCTTGGTGGCTCGTGGAAGGAGCACTTTTATAGATGAAATTATCCGAAAGGCTGAATCTCAAACCTTGATTGGACCTCGAAAAGGTTCTACGTGAGTCCCTCAAGAAATAAATTCACCAATTGCAGCTCACATTGAGGTACATAGCGGAACTGAAGGAACTGAACAGAGTTTCCAAAGTACACACGCTCCACTTTTCAGTCCTTTAGGCGAGGAAAATTCTTGTAATTTGAGAAAAGGAGAAGGGGAGAACAGTGGAGCTGCTGAAGAAAACCCACAACCACCTGAACTTGGATCTCCTATGATTCTGGTAGGATAAGGAACACCTAAAATCCTAGATGTAAGTAGCTTGGAAAACCCTCCTAAGGGACCAAGTAATCATCCACCTTGAGTAGAAATCCTAGACTAAGACATTCCTGAGGGTTATTGGCACATTTTTGACCAAATGGCACAACAAAATCAGCGGCGACCCCAGACCCACACTACCACTTTGGAATATCCTATAGTTGATTCGGTTTCTAATGCCCCAATGAAATCCATTCCACTACATAATCTTCCAACCTTCAATGGATTGATTGCAGACCCTGACACATTCTTATTCGAATTTGATGTACTGTGTAGAGGCTATAACTGTACCTCCGAACCCAGAAACTAAAGCTATTTCCTTCCACTTTGAAAGGAGCATCTTTATGATGGTTTATGGGACTAGGGGGAGGAACTATAAATTCATTGGATGAAATGAAACAAGCTTTCCTTACAAAATATCAAGACTATTGTAGAACCAAGGATTTAAAGGATGAAATCTTTAAAATGGTTGCAAAACAAAATGGAACACTATAAGAATTTGTTGAAAGATTTCAATATAACCTGCAGAGGTCACCTTATAGTACATTACCAGGTGAGGTACTTAAAGCCACTCTAATAAAAGGTATGAAGGATGAATGGGTAGAGACGTTAAATTTGATGGGAAAAGGCGATATTTATCAAGAAACTTATGATGAAATTGTCCAAGTGTGTATCAGGTGTTTGTGCGGTAGTACACGAACCAGATCAGGAATACGAGGTCCCATCACCAGAAGTAGCAACATTACTAGTGGGAGTGTCACCCGAGCATAAATTGGTAATCTTTTGGAGAATTTTAAAACTGACATTTTGGGTACTCTAACTACGCAATTGGATGTTCTGCAAGCTAAAAAGAGGCAGGCAGAAGCAGAACAATGGTTGGCTATATTTTTTCCATGGTGAAGGAAGAAACATAGTCCACGGGAATGTCCCCTGGACATGGTTCGAACCTGCGCTATATGTGTCAAATATCATGTGACAGAACAATGTCCATCACTTCCAGGACTAAAGGTCGTCTTTAAAGAAGCATAAGAAGAAACATAACCAGTATATTTGATGGCTCAACATCGCCATTGCAGGTTCGTCCCCTAGGTACGCTACAAGATCCTTCTTCTTTCTTTCCTGGACAATATAATCAACAACACAATCCTGAAAGTACATGGCAGGGCCAACCATTTTTTAACCCCACATGGCAGTCCCAACAATATCCTACTGCACCTTGGCCAAATCAACTGGTTTCTACCCTTGCTTGGCCCAACCTGCAATACTCTACCCCATTTTGGAAAAATTCAAATAATAGCTCCTATCCTTCACAATGGACTAGCACAACTAACCAAGCTCCCAATTGGACTCAAAATTTGCAGCTCCCCATGGGACTGACCAATCAACCTATGGGAATTGTTCCTCAAGCTCACCCAACTTTACGAGCTCCACTTCAATGCCCCAAAATCCCTAACCTCAAGTACGCTCCCAACTACCAACTCAACCCAACCCGAATCCTAATAATAGACCAGTCTAGCTCGTGGAAATTATTGAGAATTTGGAAGGTGAAACAAACTCTGTAGGATGCAATGAGCTTCGATTAAGGTCAGGGCATGTAATTTCTCCCGAGGAAAGTAGCATTCATCAAGAACAAGAGAACGATAAAGATAGACAACCAACAATAAATCCATCGACTGTGGTTATAACAAAGAAGCAGAACATGGGAAAAACACAGTCGAGCAATCAAATCCTGATAAAGACGTAATTTATTCTCCCCCGTTCCCTGAAAGGCTAATGATAGCTAAACCAATTGTATATCCCAACTTTGATATCGTCAGGGAACTAAAATATTTATGTGTTAAAATCCCACTCCTATAGGCTATACAAGATATTCCTATTTATGCGAAAACAATTAAAGAATTATGTGGGAAAAAGCCTGGAAGAAAAACTAAGAATCAATCAATTGTTCATGTGGTAGGAGCCTTATCCGATCTTATTTTAGGAAAACATGAGCCAGTGAAATACGCAGACCCAGGAAATCTCGTGGTAACAATTCAGATACGGGGTTTCTCTTTCCCTAATACACTGGTAGAGTTGGGAGAAACCATCAATATTATGACCACTGAGACCCGTAACGTCCTGGGTATCACCTCTTAGGAACCAACTTCAACTTTGCTAGAATTGGTTGATAGATCGGTGGTTAAACCAGAAGGCACATTACAAGACATAGAAATCTCAATTAACTCTTGGGAATACCCCACTGATTTCCTCGTTATTAACCCAAGAAGTAGACTAGATGGACACCCGTTAATATTAGGGCAACCATGGCTAGCAACAACATATGCATACATAGGATGTCGCACATGCAACATGACAATTGCTAGAGGAAGTGCTATAAAGAACCTTATCTTGTATCCCCGAGCCAAACCAAGTCTACCTATCATACACCAGCAATTGCAACCACCTAGATATCCAGAAGAAAACATACGCCCTCCTCTCACACTAGAATAAGATCTTGTGCTCAAAAATCAATTAGAAGATGATGTGATCAACAACTTCATTAACATCCCAACTATTATAAGTAACCCAACATGTCAAATGCTAAAAGCCATTTTAGACAGTGAATCAGAGGGAGGTCCTTTGGAAGAATTGATTGATCAACACATTCCCACTACTACTGTCCATAATAGCATTGCAGTTGAAATGACACCAGGAAGATTTTTGAATATTAACGCCAATCTAAATGACCAACAACAACAAAAAATAATCTAGATCATTTCTAAATATCAACAGGCTTTTGCCTGGGAATACTCTGACATGAAGGGAATCGATCCCCAACTATGTACACATCATATCTATATCGAAAAAGGTGCTCGACCCATCTGACATCCCCAATGAATATTGAACCCTCATCTCAGGGACATTCTCAAAGAAGAATTACATAAATTGTTGGATGTAGATTTCATATATCCTATTTCAGACAACCAGTGGGTCTCCCCACTGGTAATCGTGCCTAAAAAGAATGGTAAGTGGCGAATCTTTGTAGACTACAAAGAACTCAACAAAGATATCGAGAAGGACCATTTTCCCCTACATTTTATAGAGCAGGTCCTTGATACCTTAGTGGGGAAGTAGTTTTTCTCTTTCCTAGATGGATTTAGCGGTTATAATCAAATTCAGATTGCTCCGGAAGACCAGGATAAAACTACATTCACATGTCCTTGGGGTACCTTCGCATATCGAGTATTTCCCTTTGGGTTATGTAATGCTCCAGCTACATTCCAAAGATATATTTTAAGCATATTTTCCGATTTAATTAATGAAGGACTCAAGGTTTACATGGACGATTTTACCTCTTATGGCACTAACTTTGATCAAGACTTAAGAAATCTTGAGAAGGGACTGGAATGATGCATTGCTACAAGGTTGTGTTTGAGTCATGATAAATTTCATATGATGATGACTGAAGGTGTGGTACTAGGACACTATGTTTCTGCAGATGGAATCAAGGTAGACCCAACAAAGATAGAGGTAATCCTTAAATTACCTACACCCCGTACACAAGCCGAGGTACGTAGTTTCCTTGGCTGTGCAGGATATTATCGCAGATTCATAGAATTTTTTTCAAGAATAGTTTCACCTTTACATGATTTAACTGGTAATGTGGAATTTCAGTGGTCTGATAAGTGTGATGTTGCATTTGCAGAGCTTAAAAGGTTAATTTCAACAACACCGGTGATGAGAGGACCAAACTGGAAGTTACCATTCCACATCTCTTCAGATGTATCAGATGTCGCTATAGGCGATGTCCTTGGACAAGAAGAAGACAAGAAGCCTTATGCTATTTATTTGATTAGCAAAAATCTTACCCCTGCTGAATTAAATTACACAATAACAAAAAAATAATTTTTAGTTGTTATCAGGTGAACCAATAGTGATGCCTTGGAATTTATATTGGTGGCCTTCCTGGTCGAATTGCATGGTTAATTCCTTGAAATCCATGAAAATGGGACCCAAAGTTCTTAGCCAGTCTGCACCCAACACAATGTCACAACCACCCATGTCGATAGCAAACATATGGGATTTTAGGTGGTAGTCACCGATTTGGAGACACACATTTTCAAAGCACCCTCCACATTTCATGGAACCACCATTGGCAATCATGATTTGGAAATTATTGACGGCATGGATGTAGCAATGAGTTTCTTGGGCAATGCAGCGATGAATAAAATTATGGGTGCTTCCACTATCAACCAGAATGATGACCTTCCAATGCTTGATGTAACCGATTAACTTGAGGGTTCGGGGAGCGGAGAATCCAGTGAGAGCATTGAGGGAAATGACCGGTTCCACTTCGGGAGGGTCTGAGAGAGGGG
>SNQJ01S0009428.1:186441-200720 GCA_010110895.2 Picea sitchensis | reverse complement strand
TCCAAGCTAGGGTTTTCATATCCTCGAACCTTATTTATACTAAATATGTATATCAAGAGAAGCATCTAGAGGAAGATCCTTCTAGAAGCAGGAGCTTCTATTAGGTCTTCTTACATCCACCTTATTCTATTTTATTGAAAGGCCTTATTAATATTAACCTTTATTACATCCGAATATATTGTTCTACCTATGTGCAGGTTAGGACCCTAACAGTTTGGCCTTAAGATTAGAATTCAACTTCTACTTCGGGTACCAGGTATACTGGACCGAAGAAAGTGTGTTAGATTGTGGGGAGCCACATTACCAGCATTACTACCCAAAGGAGAGGACTGGGGCATTTGGTTAAGCTGGACCCACTACCGTGGGAGTTTTGGGCAAGGCCCATCATATTCTTACAACGGTGAATAACCGCCAGGCATAGCACCACTTGACTGTGCTCGAGAAGTCAGGTACTACCACTGACCAGACCCTTTGTATTTTGATAAGATCCTGGTGCTATAGAGAGTTTCATTTTTGGAGAAGTTCTAAGAAGAATTAAGGTAAAGGAAGTCGAATAGGGTGTGTTTAGCTTGTAGAAATGGCTTCAAAGGATAAACAAAAGGTTGGAGGGAAGATTATGAGATTTAGCCTTAACCTGGGAGAGTTTGTCACTAGGGCCAACCTGTACATCACAATATTAGGATCTTATGACGTCATGATCGATATGGATTGGTTGGAATCACATGAGGCGATACTCAAATGTAAGATGAAACAGTTAAGCTTGGTCGATGACGAGGGACAAAGACGTGTGATTGTAGGTCGGAACCAGGGAGTTTCCCTGAGGATCATCTCTTCCTTACCTCTACAGAAGAGCATGCGCAAGGGATGTAATCTTTATGTGATCCTTGCGTTAAATGAGAAGGGGGTAGAGGAAGGTCTAGAACACCTTCCGGTGGTGAGAGAGTTTGTGGACGTATTCCCTGAGAAGTTACTTGGGATACTGCCAGAGAGGGAATTGGAATTTACCTTAGACCTAAAACCAGGGATTGAACTAATAGCAAGAACGCCTTATCATATGTCGACTCCGGAATTAAAGGAGTTGAAAATGCAACTGAAGGAGTTGTTGGAACTAGGACTTATACATCCCAATGTGTCACCATGGGGTAAACCTACTATTTTCATTCGAAGGAAGAATGGGTCGTGGAGACTCTGCTTTGACTATCGTCCATTGAACAAGGAAACGATCAAGAATCAATATCTGTTGCCAATGATTGATGATCTGTTTGATTAGATGAAAGGCACGACAGTGTTTCAAGGATCGACATGTGATCCAGGTATCACCAGTTACGGATCAAGGAGTATGACGTCCCTAATACCACTTTTAAGACGAGGTTTGTACATTAAGAGTTTATTGTTTTACAGTTTGGACTAACGAATGCCCCAGGGGTATTTATGAGTTTGATGAATGGGGTGTTCCATGAGTACTTGGACAAGTTCGTCCAAGTATTCATTGATGATATTTTGATTTACTCTCGGACGATGGAGGATCACGACGAGCGCTTACGCTTGGTACTACAGTGTCTGCGAGATAATAAATTGTATGGGAAATTGTCTAAATGATCATTTTACCAATCGAAGATTCACTACTTAGGGCATGTCATCTACAAGGAAGGTATCGTTGTGGATCCATCAAAGGTTGAGAATATTACGGAGTGGCGTGCACTGACGAATGTCCCAAAAGTGCGTAGCTTCATGGGTTTAGCAGGATACGATCGACGGTTCGTCGAGGGATTTTCGAAGATAGCAAATCTGATCACAGAATTGTAGAAGAAGAACAAGAAGTTTGTTTGGACCGAGAAATGTGTGGAGGCATTTTGGAGGCTCAAAGAGTTGTTGACAATGACACCAACACTGAAGGTCCCTAACATGGACACAGACTTCTTGGTATGCACTGACGCATCCAAGGAAGGCTTAGGTAGAGTCTTGATGCAAGACGATCGAGTGATTTCTTACATCTCGAGAAAGTTGAGAAGGCATGAGGAGAACTATGCAACGCACGATTTGGAGTTGTTAGCCATTGTTTATGCCTTGAGAGTTTGGATACACTACTTTATTGGGCATAAATTCGAATTGAAAACGGACCATTGTGGACAACGACGTTGGTCGGAATTGCTTAATGAGTACGATTTCGAGATTACTTACATAAAGGGAACAATGAACAGAGTGGTTGATGCGTGATGCCTCTTCAGACGAATCTACGTGAAAAGATTTTAACTTTACAATGCAACAATGACTGGTACAAAGAGGTCAAGTATTTTATCGAACAAAACACAATGATGGTACCAAGATTTGAAGGATTTACGTTTGACGACGATGGATTATTGAGATTTAGAAATCAAATTTACGTACCACCGAACGATGAGTTAAGGGGACTGATTCTAAACGAAGCTCACATAGTAGTATACATGGCTCACCCGGGAGTCATGAAGATGAGGACAGACCTTAAATCCTTATTCTTCTGGAAAGGAATGAAGGTAGACATAGTCAACTACATGGACAGATGTCTAGAATGTCAACAGATGAAGGCTGGACATAGACATCCAACAGGATTACTACAACCACACATTATTCCATAATTGAAATGGGAGGTTATTTCGATGGATTTCATTGTTGGATTGCCACTAAAGACAAGGAGAAATGACTTGATTTTTGTGGTAGTCAACATTTTGACGAGGAGTGCTCATTTTATTCCTATGCGTATGACGTATCAGGCACCTGACATAGCTAGATCTTTCATCAGTGAGATTGTGAAGCTACATGGCGTGCCTAAGAGGATTATATCTGATCGAGGATCGGTGTTTACGGGACGATTTTGGACTAGTTTCCAAGAGGCCTTGGGAACCCAACTTAACTTTAGTATTGCGTATCACCCGAAGAAAAATGTGCATACCAAACAAAAAAAACAAATCTTGGAGGACATGTTGTGTGTGTACGTGATGGCGCAACATAATCATTGGGAAGAATTCTTGCCACTGGTAGAATTCACATATAACAACAGTTATCAAAGAACCATTAAGATGGMACCTTTCGAGTTTCTTTACGGGAGATCATGTCAGACGCCTTTGAGTTGGTATCAGCTTGAGGATAGGGTCTTGGTGGGAATGGAATCGATCCAACAAATGGAAGATCAAATGCAAACAATAAGACAAAAGATCAAAGAAGCGCAGGATTGGCATAAGACTTATGTCGATGAGCATCGTGTCGATCCTAGTTACGATGTTGGCGATAGAGTATTCTTGTGGGTGAAACCACATAAGAGATTGATCAAGTTTGGAAAGGGTGTTAAACTATCTCCTAGGTTTGTGGGATCCTCCGAGATTGTGGAAAAAAGAGGGTCGTGGCCTATTGTCTAGCCTTGCCTTATCCTTGAGGTGTATGCACGATGTCTTTCATGTCTCTGCTTGAGACATTATGTTAGTGATCCTACACATGTTTTGACTTGAGTACCTTGCAGGTATCAGATGAGGATGCGCTCACGACTGAGCCATTCTACATCATGGACCATCACATTTGACTGCTACGACGTCAAACGGTAGATCAGGTCAAGGTCCAGTGGGACAACTATAGTCCAGACTCAGCGACCTGGGAGGACGCCTTTGATATGCGCCAACAATTTCCATTTTTGTTTGATAGATAGACTTGTGACACTGTGATGCACTTTATTTCGACACTTATGTACTGTGAAACTTTGGGATAAAGTTTCTACCAAGAGGGGGTGTATGTAACATCCCGGTTTTGTGCACACTGAGCAAACTTTTTCTTTGAGGAAACTCGCTTGCAAGTGATCCGGATTATTATACTATTGGTCGATTGATTATGATTATGAGGCATTATGGATGTGATGATATGTTATTTTGTTGCATTGACATAGACAGGTGCTATTGACTGGGTTCTCTTGAGTGTGCAGGACTTTGGACCTCGAGGATGCAAAGGCATTGATGAAACCCTTTGGACTCTGGATCTAGTCAGGGAGTGGACTATTGGGGTTTGATTGTTGTTGATATGACATATGTAAATCTGATTAGATGTTATGATGATTGATTATTATTGCTGACATGATTTGTTGATGATGCAGGATGACGATAGCTTGTCGACCATACTCACTTGTGGAGTAGAGGGGTCACGCATGACAACCAGAGACTTTGAGGGAGAGGTGTGGACAGTAGCTCTGCCACAACCTACTAGCACTCCTGTCATGGATTGAATTATAGGTTAACGATTACCTAGCTCGAGAAGACCCACGATGCCATGAGGGAAGACTGCGACAGTTGCTCATGATGATTCTAAGGGCCACGATATAAGGACGAGGCCTTATTCCTTAGAGTCCCTTACTCTCCCACAAGATCACCTGGAGGTGTATTGACTCCAAGGGTTTTTGATGTCTACCAATTCAGTAAAGAGGTGAGTGGCACCCTTGGAGCATGTAGTGTGTCCTGAAGGGCACGTCATGCAAGGAAAAAGGAAAGAGGCGGGTGGCACCCTTGGAGCACGTAGTGCGTTCTGAAGGGCATGTTGCGCAAGGAAAATGGAAAGAGGCGAGTGGCACCCTTGGAGCATGTAGTGCGTCTTGAAGGGCATGTTGCGCAAGGAAAACGAAAAAGGTGAGTCGAACCCTTGGAGCACCTAGTGTGTCCTGAAGGGCACGTCGTGATTTCAACGGGTAAGTGAATAAACCTAGTTGGCCTTAAAATGAATGATGTGATGAGTAAGATTTAAAAACAATTTCCCTAATAAAAATGTCACCCARCCTAGTGAAATGAAAATCTAGGTCTAAGTAACACATGTGGTCAAAAAATTAATAATCATAATTAAACATGTAACAAGAAGGGGGTAATAAATTCAATTAAATTATTAAAATCAAATTTCAATGGGGGATTAAAATTTTAAAAGGGAAATGATTATTTTATCTACATATGCTAATTTAATTTTTAATTAAAAAGAAAAAGGGGTAAATGGTTCTTTTTCCACACTTGCTAGTTTGAGTTTTAGTTAAAAGAGGAAAATAGGGAAACTTAAAAGAAATAGGAAACTAAAGGAAAAAGGGGAAACATAAAGAAAAAGTGAAATGTAAGGAAAAGGTGAATGTCTAACTTAGTAAGGAATCTTGCCTTTTAGAACTTTCTAATTATGAACTCAACTAGCAATTTAGTAAAGGCGTAAGTCATTTAATATGTGTAAGAGAATATTGAGACACCAAGGAGCATTTTTAGGAATGATTTTAGGTGGGTGAGGGAAATAGGAATAATTAAATATTTAATGAAATTAATTTTCTAGTGCAACTAGGGGGATGGGTGACATGTGTACAGGGGAGTTTTTTTTTTATCAAATTGATGAAAAATAAATTAAATGAGAATTTGGGAAAGAAATCACTTAAAAAATGTATAAAAAGCATGGAGGAGGATATGGATATGATCTCTATGCGTAACGTTATGCTGCTGAATTTTTGTCTTGACTGAGCTTCGCTTGTGGGAGTTGGGATACCCAGCTTGGGTAACAAGTGGTAGCTCGACCTTGTGAGGTGAGTTGGGTGCTATATGTTCTCTAGTATAGTTTTTGTGGCCCCTTTGCGGCTCAGGGGGCTCAGGGGGAAGAAGAGTACCCCTTGCGTTGGTTGAGAGGTACTAGTGAGGTCACATCGATCGGCAAGCGGAAGATGGATGGAGCGCGGGTGAGACAGAAACTACGGAGCATTCGTGTTTGGCTAAGGTACGCCAGGTTAATTTTTTACTTGCAATGAAATTAAATTTACACATGTTATTTATTTGTGCTTGGTTTAAGATTTTGTTTCCATGTGATGTATTGCATCTGCTTTCCTACAATATTGTAATCCCCTTGCTTGTTGTTTTCTGAATACATTTTCCTTGGCAAACCCAACTTTTGATTTCATTGACTTATCTCTGTTGGTTTTATTGATTATTATGAAGAGATTGTTCTTTATCTTCCTCCCTTATCCCTAGGTCATCATTCCATGCCCGAGTAGTCGGCAAATAGCTGAATCGACGGTCGTCACTTTGGTGTTTAAAGACCTATAGATTCTAATGCCCTGCTTTTCTATGCATGGATGATGAGCGAAGGATAATTTTTGCCCAACTATCTATCCCTTACTTATCTCTGCATTTTTCGTATGTGATTAATCCTTCATCTTGCGCCTTCCTTGTGAATGAGTATCTCTGTGTCTTGATGGATTAAAACTACGATTTGTTTTCTTCACGTTTTTAATTGTCTGAACTTGGGTACATCTCTGCATTTTTATTGATAAAATTCTTCTTTTTGAATGATAAACCTCTGAGTTGAATGACAATCCCTCCGTTCTAGATTGATAAATCTCCGCCTGTGTTTTCGAATAATTTATATCTGCGATTTCCTGGCATTACTTTGCGTATTGTTTATTAATTTCTCTCGGAGAAGAACTTAATAATCTCAGCGTTTGATGATCACCTCTACGTTTTTACTGTGTAAAGGGTGGTGTTTTTAATGTGTAAATGGTGGTGGTGTTAATGTGTAAATGGTGGCACATTTACTATGTAAATGGGGGCGTTTTTACTTGTGTAATGGTTGAGAGTTATTACTTTTTTACTGTGATTTTACCATTGTTAGACCACAATTTAATACATTTGGACAACGATGCCAATCGGTTATCTGGACAACTATGTCATGTGTACATAGATAGCATTTTGATGTGTCTGCGTGTGAGATATGTTAATGGATAAGCGATTGGTTATGTATTGATTGTGTTTTTATTATGACAATGTTGACTGGAATGAATTCATTTTAGTGTTGGAATAAACCATTACCTACTTCCAGTGAATCGTTTTATTGATGCTTAAACCCTTTTATTGCGTCGAGATTCAAAATGGTTTTAAGGTTGAATAACCTTTAAATGTGCCTAGATTTTATTTTATGTGTACTGAAGCTTCAACCTTTACCAATGTCTTTAAATGGCCACCAATTACCAGCTAGTTCTCAGTGTTGACATACCTGGGTTTCAATGTTGTGACAACAAATTTATGCTATGCGTTTTGGGTACCAGAACGGTCGATTACTCTGTGTTTTCCTTGGGATAGAAAACTAATTTATTAATAGTGATTTATAACTAATGTGAGACAAAGATATATATATGCAGTGATTCCAGTGATAGCATTTATATATTTAATGGGTGAAAAAGAATTAATATGTTGAATGCATGCCAACAAATTTGTAAACAATGAATTTTAGGTTCATATTCTATATTTACCCACTACATCATTTATTGCGGTTTCTTTTAAAGGACAATGACTTGTGTTGTGTAAAAGAGAATGATTAGTGATAAGTCGAGTTTTCTTAATGACAACATGTAATTGATTGATAACTCACAACATTTACCCCACTCCCAACTTTCACAAATTATTCATAGCATGCACAAATTTTTTCGATATAATGGTATAGGAATAATCTGTTGTTTCAGCTGCACTGAAACAATCATATTCGATATATAGTTTAGTTTGAAAAGATAATGAATTCATAGAATAGCTTCATAAATTCAGTCTTAATTAGCGAGATAAGACAGTGAAATTGTTTCTAGACAGACGTTTATGGGGTAGCGATTTCCCTTAATGTTTTCACACCATGACCTTGTTGGGTAGAGACCCATGTTGGGTAGAGTTTTGATTTCACTTTTAAATGTATTCACCCAACTATATTGCTAGGAAGCGATTTGTTTTTAGATAGCATTGGTTAGATAACTTTTTTTTTGGATAGCCTATTTTGGTTATGGATGTTATTGTTCCTTAATTATAGATCTTGTTGTTATTTAACTCAACAATATATCATATATTTACACTCTACAATTTCATATATATTAAAAGACAGTTTTATCATGTAGTAATTTTGACCATCATATATTTAAATGAAAACAACATAATATATATAACTTAGCAATATCATGTATCTAATAGACAGAGACTTTACAGTTAGACCGCTTTACCACTGTTAGACATAGATCTCTTGATAAGCATAAATGTGGATTGTTGACAAGCGAACATTAACGGACAATGCCATTAATGTTATTTAGCGATTTCACTGTTGATACCAAAAAGGGTATAACTCATAGAAGGCTGATCGTGTCCCTTTTTTATGTATGTATGCCTCAAAATTTGTTGCGCTAGGAATTCATTGTGATGTATGATTTTTTAGTAGTCAGTTTTCCCTTGTGTCTTGTTGTCTTGTCAATTGGGTGCTTGGTTATAGTCTTCTTGTTTTCTGACAATTATTTGGTATCCTAGTGTGTTGGATTTCTTGGGTTATTGGTCTAATATAGGTTGTGTTGTGCTTTGGTTACTGTCGCACCTATCATCTTGGGACGACATGATTCATGATGAGGGGATCAGTGTGCGCCCTGATGGATAAATGTGAATGATAACCTGGATGGAGTCTTGTGCCTCCCGATGTGGGCCTTTTGTTTGTTGATGATGGTACTTCGTTGTAACGCCTTAATGCGTTATATCACATGCCGTAAAGGTTTATAGATATTGGTTGTCGAAGCCATTGTGTCGAGTTCGTTGATGTTTTCCTTCAGCTATTAGGCATTGTCTTTCTTGTGTCGGGCATGTAGTCGTTTGACCTGTCCATTAATTTTCGCATGTTTCATCCAGTTGCCTGATGTGCTAGTATCTGAGTCATTGTTTACTGTTGCCTGATCTGCGTGCGTTGTGTTCGTCATCTAGTTGTGTTGTTTAACGATTGTCGTTGTTGTTGTCTTGCTTTAAAAACAAAATTCTTTTGTGTTGTGTCACTTGTAGTCGTAACGATGGGGTCATTACAAACTGGTGAAGGTCTCCAGGGATTCACGCAGAGACAGCAAGCTTGAAGAGGAAGACTTCCAGGAGGACTAACTTCTTCGTTTTTCGACCGATTGAGGTGCCGAAAGAGCCCAGATAGGGGATTTTGGACGCTCTGAAGCCATAGGAGCAGTCAGAACAGAGTTATACTGAAGGGAAACCAAGACAAAACCATTTTTGATGCAGAGAAGCTTTTGAGGAGGAGACACTGTCGGACCATTTCTGGGAGCTCCGGACGTTCGTTTTGCGTGTCATTTTCTTTGCATGGTTCTTGAGATCTGGACAAACATGACCAGATGAGTCTTGTAGCCATTTTTCATTGCAGCGATGTAATTTTGAGCATTTGAACATAAATAAAGAAGCCTCTCCCACAGAGACAAAGGCCCGGAGACGTAGGCAAAGTTGTGCCGAACTCCGTTATCAATCTGCATGTTATGGTTTGCTGTCTTTTATTGAATTTCAGATCTGCACATATGTATATGGCTATTAGAATTCCTCTTCTTTCCTCATTCTTTCACTAAGTTTCTCAAATGGTTAATTAACACATGCAAAATTAAAACTCAACCATAAGTCATTAAAAGATCCTATGGATCAAGTGCCTAAAGATTGGGTAAAGCGGTCAATTAAGTTTGTACACAAAGAAAAGAATTAGATGAATTATTCACAAAAAATAAAGAATATAATCTACACTTTAGATAAATTATCCACAAAAATATACAAATGAAATATAACAAGGATAAATTATAAATGAAACTAGCAAATTAGATAATTGCACAATATAGACAAGAGAACCAAAGAATAATTAGATCCAATATACAATGAACAAGAGATATCCACACAAGGAAAGTAACTTCAACTAAGACTAGGAAGAAAAAGAGAGCTAGTGCGCAACCTTTAGAGATATTGAACTTGAAAGTGAATGTGCTCAACTGAAAATAACTTAACTTGCAAGATAGATAAATACTTGTAAAGTAAAGTGCAAGAAAGTAAAATACTACACAACTTGCATTAAGATGAAAAACTTGAAAAGTAAAGGTTGTGTTGGTAGATTTTAGGAAAGTTTTAAGCCTTAGTTAGGTTAGGTGAGGTTGCAAACCTATACTATGTGTCTACCCCTAGACTCCTACCTATTTCGCCAAAATGATTGTTGGGTGCTCAAGAAGAAGGGCAAGCAAGACCCTTCCCTAGCTCCATAGGTCAACCCGGAATGCTTGGGCGCTCAAGCAGGGGGGACACCTAGTGCCGTGAAGTCGTTCCCGACTTAGCACCCCCTCTAGCCTCCACAAGCACCCTTTTTGATGGTGAAAGTTGTACCAGTCTAGGTGCCTAGTTAAACTAGATAAATTGATTCCCAAATAAGATACTCCCCTAATTAATCTAGATGTGGCTAATTTACAAATGAATTTGAAAGTAAAGAAATAAATAAATCTAATTCCTAGCCTCACGATATTGCATGGATGGCTAAGCCAGTCTCTTTCCAAGGTGTGGGCACAACATAAATTAAAGAAAGCAAAATGACTTGAAAAATAAAATAATTGCACCTAGTGACTCAACCTTGCCTTAAGGACAAGTGGGGAAAAATAATGAAAGTAAAAAAATAAAATTAATCTATCATAGCCTTACGATTTTGCATGGATTGGCAAGGCCAAATCACTTTGCAACGTGTAGGCAAATTAATTATTAACAAAACAAAAAATTACTTTTAGATGAGAAGGCAAKCCCAAGAGACTCTCTTSGGWTKTGTTATCACATGAAGTTKTCAAGGGTCGTAGGTGTATGTTGATAATACCAAAGCYTATATCTTTACCCMGTCTCTCTCTCTCATTCACAAAKCCATGCCCTAAAGTTTTCCTTTYGACTGGTAGAGGYGGTTTTTCCTTCTCTTGTAAGCGACCTGGTTTCCCTTGRKGTCTTCCATGAACAAGTTTCARTCCAAAGCTSCTCCATTTTTCTCTAAGTATGAACACCCATCGCCCTTTGCTTYGGTCAAYGGTCATTCTGTTTTCCCGAGCTCACTTCAAGTCGTCCAAATMTTCATTTTKCACTGGCAGCAACCATGGACACMMARCACAACACTTAGAGTGGTTTATTGTGGACTCGAATCAAGTGAGCAAGCAGGTTCAATTTTCAGTGGAGGAGATTGTTAGAATATAGAAGATTGTGCTCGTTTTACCATTGACGATACCCTCGTCACCCAACCATAGGCCGAAGCCACCCTCCGAGCACCTTGACCTTGATAGAGAAGAGAATCCTGGTAGCAATCCAATAGACAAGAGAGGCTAATGCACCAAGCAAGAATAGAAACCAAGATGATCAGATAATCCCACCCAAAAGCTAGCGCACACTTTCCCAGAGACTTGCGCACAAGACTGCCACTGTGCTGCGTAGATCCAGTTCTCTCCGCAACTGCTGAGATGTGAATAATGAGAACTGACACCCTGTGTTTATAGTAGTTTGGGCAGGCTTAATGAGACCGACTTCTCCTCTTGGGTACTAATAAATTCATATTAAATGTATTTCTGCAGCCGACAACTTGTCTAGGGTTTCCTTCACTTCTTTGCTTCCTTCCAGAATATTCTAATCTCGTCATAGGTCACAATAGAGGTTCATACCTTCCAAAGCTACCATAATATTAACACTCCCTCCTAGCTATGGAGGTATGGTCTTGAGCACAAACAGACCATTCAACTGGTAGTATCACGAGCACCGTCATTACTATCCAATTGGATAATCTCCTATGACAATTGGTACAATATCAATTGATAGAAAACAACTGTGTCTATTCACGGTAGTACACAACTATGCAACACATAGTCACAACCAGTGGAACATATCCACCACAATAGTATATCTCTACTATCTGGAGATAGGTAGTCTCCATAAAAATCATCAGATGACAACCTGCACAGAAAATATTGTTAAGAATAAACTGAATCATCTGGCCCAATCTTTCACTCACATCTGTGAGATTTGAAAGAATATCTGCCCTCAGTATAGAGCATCAACAATGGGCTATCTGCCCTATTCTTCTCAAAGAAGGAAGAATGATTGTTTCTGATTTCTAAGCCTGGACCATTCCTCACCCTGGGCCATTCTTCCTACACTAATCAAAGTGCACCCTAGAGATAATGTATAAACCCTAAGGATTGTCTGAGTCTGGACCATTCCTCCTACACTAATCAAAGTGCACCCTAGAGAGAATGTATAAACCCTAAGGAATGTATGAGTCTGGACCATTCCCCACCCTGGGCCATTCCTCCTACACTAATCAAAGTGTACCCTGGAGAGAATGTATAAACCCTAACAAATGTCTGAGTCAGGACCATTCCCCACCCTGGGCCATTCCTCCTACACTAATCAAAGTGCACCCTGGAGAGAATGTAAAACCCTAAGGAATGTTTGAGTCTGGACCATTCCCCACCCTAGGCCATTCCTCCTACACTAATCAAAGTGCACCCTGGAGAGAATGTAAAACCCTAAGGAATGACTATCCGGACCATTTCCTCTATTAACCACAAGAGGAAAACACTGTCCTGTATCAACGTCCAAAACATACCATTCCTTATGTTAACCAGAATGAGAAATTGTTGTCCGATGAGGCAGGCTAGTCTTCTTGAGTAACCCTCAAGAAGAGAGACTGCCCTAGACCACTCCCCATGTTAACCACAATGGGAAGTCGTTGTCTATGATACATCAGCGATCAAACTTCTTCTCATGTTAACCATAGTGGGAAGTCACTGTCCGTCAGAAATCTCAATCCACTTTTCGAACAGGAAAGAATCTATCCAATCTGGACTATTTTTCAAATAATTATAAATGTTGCAATAATATTTTCAGTGCTCCCTCCTAACCTAGAGAGTCTTCCTTTTCAGCTAAGGAATTTATTTCCACGATCCCCATCTTCTCTCGGAAATATGCAAACTTTATTCTAGATAGAGGTTTTGTCAGGATGTCTACTGTCTGCTCATCAGTGGGGATATACTCGAGCTTTATCTCTCCTTATTGGACTTTATCTCGAATAAAGTAGCATTTGATCTCAATGTGTTTCGACCTTTCATGAAACAATGGATGTTCTGATAATCTTATACAACTTTGATTATCACAATATATTATGGTCAATTCTGGAATCTGATCAAATAAATCGGAGATTAACTTTCTTAGCCATACTGCTTCTATGCATGCTTCACATGCTGCCATATACTCTACTTCTGTTGTGTTGAGTGCAACAGACTTTTGTTTCCTGCTTCCCCAAGATATCATAGTAGAGCCCAAGCTGAAACACATACCTGAAGTGCTCTTTATGTCTTCTGCACTTCCTGCCCAATCAGAGTTTGTGAATCCATGAAGTTGGATATCACTAGATGCGGTATATCTCAAGCCATAGTTTATTGTCCCATGAATATATCTTAGGACATGCTTTGCAGTTGTCCAATGCTCTTGTCTAGGTTCCACCTAGAACTGACTTAATGTATTTACAACAAAGAAAATATCTGGTCAAGTATTTACCAAATAGATCAATGATCCAATTAGTTGTCGATATAGAGATGGATCTACTGGATCAGAATCTGGGACTTTCACTTTTCTTATATCCACATTCATAGGAGTGCCCATGGACTTATAGTCCATCATTCCAAACTTCTGAAGGATATTTATTGCGTACTTTCCTTGTCCAAGGAATACTTCACCGCGCTTCTACCATACTTCTAGTCCCAAGTAATAATGCATGAGACCTAGATCTGTCATATCAAATTCAAAAGCTAATTCCTTCTTGCACTAGATAATGAGATATTCTTCACCTATTATGAATAGATCGTCAACATATAATAGTAGAATCACAGGTGAATTATCGACGACTTTGTAATAAAGGTTTGGATCTACATGACTCTTGGAGAAACCAAGTCTTGTTAGATAGTTGTCCATTCTGGCATACCAAGCCCTTGGATCTTGCTTGAGTCCATATAGATATTTCTTCAATCTGCAAATGTGAGTGTCTATGGAATGTACCTCAAACCCTTGAGGTTGTTCAATATATACTTCTTCTTCAATTTCTCCATTCAGAAAAGCTATTTTTACATCCATCTGATGTAGATTCCATCCCATGGAAGCGACAAGAGATATGATAGCTCTAATGGAGGTACACCTAGCCACCAGAGCAAAGGTTTCATCATAATATTCTCCCTCCTTCTGGGAGAACCCTCTGCCCACGAATCTTGCCTTGTATTTATCCACGCTTCCGTCTGCTGCATGTTTGATCTTGTATACCCATTTTGAGGTTACCACAGATTTTTCTTTAGGTCTAGGTACAATTTCCCATACCTCATTTTTCATAATGGATTGATGCTCTTCCATCATAGCTTCTTTCCATTGTCCCTTTTGAACTGCTTCTTCAAATGTGGTAGGTTCTTCATCTAGAAGCTTCGTCAT
>SNQJ01S0009428.1:160456-176866 GCA_010110895.2 Picea sitchensis | reverse complement strand
TAGTGTTTGGGAAAGAGCATGTTCAGCTAATTCCTATCTTCTGATTCTGTATTTACAGTCATATTTGTCTTTTGAGACACTCATATTCTTGTATTAGCATTTGTAGCATTTTTAATACAAGAGGACAAGCCTAGTTTGGGAGGTTTGGTCCAGCAGATGTAGCCCAAAGGGGGTGAACTGCTTTATCATTTTGATATTGTTGAGAGTTGTTGTGTTACTTGCTGCCTTTATATTGCTGTACATTGGTTTATAAAACATGGTTGATCACTTAAAAGAACTTTTCCTCACATATGCACATTGCAAAGAAGAACCAAGAACTTAACACATAAACCTATTGCACATTTTAAACACATGAAGCAAGGTCATGTTAAGGTTTAATTTAATGAGGTAGAGGGTGCTTGCATAGCATAACAAGTCAGCCTTCTATTTTCAGATCAACGAGATAGGCAACTGAGGAAGAATCCCCAAATATTCACTAGGACATCTGTCAAAAGCCAACAACTCATGCAATGCAGACACAAGCTCGGGAGAACCCAAAGCTTGCCAATCCGAGGAGGATAAAATACTTGCTGAGGCTCCTTCATCTACAATACATCGGTAAATGTTATTTGAATTAACTTCAATGCTTATTTGAAAGGGTGCAAAAGAAGGAAGATGAGGCTCAACAAGGCCATTCCAATCAAAGGAAACCATCCTAGGGATTTGAGGGGGTGTGCTTGAAGTGAGCGGAATCCCCCCTTGTTCCGAAAGTACTGAACGGGAAATGCTAAAAAAATAGTCGGTAGAATTATCACTCCCCAAGAGAAGAGTGGGATCATCTGAAGATTGCATCGACACAACCACTTCCTCAACCACTAGCTAAATAGGTTGTGATACCACATGGTCTGAAGGCGCATCACCCCCCAAAAGAGGAGTGGGATCAACCGAAGATTTCATCAGCATGACCACTTTCTCAACCACTAGCTGAATAGGATTTGAGGCAACATGGTCTACAGGAACATCACCCCCTAAAAGAGGAGTGGGATCAGTCGAAGATTGCATCAACATGACCACTTCATCAACCAAATGTTGAATATACCATGAGGAAACCTCAGAAGATTCAAAATCAAAAGATCTTGAAAACAAGGACCACAATTTTCGTACCTCTAGAATGCTAGGGCACAGATGAGTAAGGTGATATCCCTTGAAAATATTACAAGGGAACTTAGGCTTACACCCTATCTGTCTAGGTTTCTCAATAGAATCAATGCCCCTAGCATGAATAGCAGTGGCTGGTTGCACATCTCCAACATGAATTGCATGAGGTTGGTGATGGGTCAATAACATGACTCGTAGAGGCTACAGACCTATCACCAGTATGACTAGCAATGACTGGACATTTCCCCCCAACATGACTTGCATAAGCTAGGTGCTTTTCCCCAGCATGACTTTCAGACATTGGGTGCTAGTCTTCAACATGACTTTTAGAGGTTGACGACCTATCTCTAACATGACTCATAGAGGTTGGTGATTTCTTCTTCATATTCTTCCTCTTTCTATTTCATTTATACTTTTAGTTACTAGTAACAATACTTTCACTAGAGATGGGAGAAGGAGGAGGAGAAGACTTTGTTTGCGAAGGAACATCAACATGATTCCCATGAAATAAAGTTCTTAACTAAGAAGCATCAAGTGAATTTGGGACATTTGGAATGGTACCCAACCAAACTAATAGTCCCACATTCAACCCAGGAATGTACAAAGTGGCCATAAAAGGGAAACCAACATTTCTGAAGAAAGGAAAAGCACAAGAATACCCTTGTGAAGGGGTTCCTTGGTTGGTATTGTTAGGAACTTTATCCATGAATATCTTATGCATAGGTTCTCCCCTTGCGGGATCATTTAAGTTCGTAAAAGTCTCACACACTGACTCTGGCAAACGAGTGTCATAAAAAACAATGCCTATAAAGAGGCAGCACCACGTTTCTAAGAAGAAGACTGAAAAGTCCTCACAACCGAAAGAGTGGGTGGTATAACACCTTGGTGAGAGACCCAAAGCAAAGACTAACTAACTCACAATGTAAAAATAGGGAGCACAAAGCACACAGTAAAAGTTCCTAAAGGAAAATCAAGCAGACGACTAACTAGTGGGAAGAGCAGTTACACCAATCGACATTAGAGAAACTAACCGGTGTAAGTGAAACTTGAACATGGAAGCACCCTATAGGTATACTCTGTGAAGCATGATATGAATTCCACCCCAGGTACCACGGTATATCCCCGCAATCACCTGTGTAAGTCCCTAAAATATGGGCAACTAGGTTGCCAACTCGCAAGAAGTTACCATGCGGGGACAGTCGACAGTCGAGTAGATTGTAATGAGCAGGATAACAAGTTCAAAGCCTATCAAGGGTGTTAGCACTAGTTCTCACAAAGTCATGAGTGTCGAGCATAGCACACAGAAGAAGTACATTTTGGGCCTAAAATCAAGCGAGCAGGCTTTTGTTTTCAGCAGCGAGGATCCACAAATGGAGCAGATCGACGGTCATCGAGTAGGCTTGAGTCATGGAATTGCACGAGGTATAGCGCATGGGCTCATTTCTAATCACCAAAGCACAAAATGTAAAAGCCACCCAGGAGCCTTTCGATATTTCGGCTACCAGGACTTCAAGAGAGAAAGGGTTAGTCCTCCACTGCATCGGGAATCCCTGAAACCCGAAACGCGAAATGCGAAAAGCGTCTAGGAGCCATTTCGACATTTCTATTATTGCGACTTCAAGAGACAAAGGGTCACTCCTCCACTGCATCGGAAATCCTTGAAACCCAAAACGTGAAATGAAAAAAGCATCCAGGAGCCATTTCGACATTTCGGCTACTGGGACTTCAATAGACAAAGAAGTAGCTCCTCCACTCCATCAGGAATCCCCGAAACCTGAAATGCGAAATGCAAAAAGCGTCCAGGAGCCATTTCGACATTTTGGCTATCGGGACTTCAAGAGACAAAGGGTCACTCTTCCACTGCATCGGGAATCCCCGAAACCTGAAATGCGAAATGCGAAAAGCGTCTAGGAGCCATTTCATCATTTCGGCTACCGGGACTTCAAGAGACAAAGGGTCACTCCTCAACTACATCGGGAATCCCCGAAACTCGAAATGTGAAATGAGAAAAGAATCCAGGAGCCATTCCGACATTTTGGCTACCGGGACTTCAAAGAACAAACGAGTAGCTCCTCCACTGCATCGGGAATCCCTGAAACCTGAAACACAAAATGCGAAAAACGTCTAGGAGCCATTTCGACATTTTGGCTACTGGGACTTCAAATAACAAAGGATCACTCCTCCATTGCATTGGGAATCCTCGAAACCTGAAACACGAAATGTAAAAGTGCCTGGGAGCCATTTCATCATTTTGGATACCGGGGCTCCAAAGGTCAACAGGTTGCTTTCTCTTTATGTTTTCAGTCTTGGCCACCCTCCATGGAAAAAGCAGTTAATGAATATTGAGTAGGTGGTTGAGACCTCAGCTCAAGCCATGAATATAGGGTATGGAGGTTCTAGTAGGTAGTTTGCCCAAGAACTTCCTGTGTGCAGGTTTTCCTAAAAGAGCCATGTTGATCTGATGTCCTCGACTGACCAGAAGAACCTGCACATGCTAAGTTAGACTTTAATGTCTCATCTACCCTCCTGCTGCCAAGGGGGCGAATTGCTTTGAGTATATATACTTAGTTTCTGTATTTTTGTAAGGATCGATGGTAGATCAAAGCTCCCGACTATAAAGCTTTAACAAAGCTTCTGGTTCTCTGGTTATAGAATGATATTTTGAGATTTCTTGTTTAATGGCAACCAACCTCCTCCTTTCCTTTTTCCTCTGAATTTGAAAGCCCGGGTATGGATGATCCAGTCAGGTGTTGCTGTAACTATATGATGCATGTTTGATTATATTATTTCTGCAATGTTTGAGGTTTACTTTGAAGTTTCTCTGGTCTGAGAGGATCTCATATCTGAGACTTTTCCCCTTTCTTTCCCTTCACTTACTCACCACTATGCGAAATTTACAGGCTTAAGTTAGATTAAGACCTCACATGTCCTTGTTGTTCCAACCCAGTTTTCTGAGTGAGCGATATTGTTCTGAGTTTTCTTCCATTCGATCACCTCCTTTTTAACAAATCGTGACATAAATTGATGGGCCTCAGGCTTACTCCTACTGCAATCCAGGAGTGACTTCTGACACCAACAAAAGGTATTGACATAAAATAATCCAAAAGACAACAGAGGATCTCGAACGGATTAGAGGTCCACAAAGCTCCATAGGCAAATCTAGTTGATATTATTCCTGAGAAAGACCCTCAATATATCATCCCCACTACGTTCAATCCAACTTTGGAGGGGTTATCTCTGTTGCCTTTCCTCATGCGACCTCATGTTTGTCCCATGTGTTAGAGGGGGGCCTCGACTAACTTTTACGACACTGGAATTAAGCACTTCCTAACTCAGACTCCAATGTTTGATTTAACATGGCCTTGAAGAGTTTCCTCTCCAAACCTAATTCAAGGCCCTAAAACCCTAAACTAGTTTGTGAACCCTACAGAGAGAAAAGTCTAGTGTATTTTAGATTAAGTGTTCTTTTTAAGGCTTGATTTACTCAAATGGTGTGGTAGTTCAATTGATGTTGTTAATACTCTTGCAAAAAAATGAAACTTATAAGAACACTGGAAAAGAAGGATTATCTTTCATATTTTTTCTTTTGAAATGATTTCAAGATGAGAAGAAAACACAACACTATGCTAATTTATTTTTCTTTTTCAAATAACAATGAAAAACAAATGCGAAGAAAGAAAGAGACCTAAACAACTAGTTTTTTTTTTTTCTTCCAATCAAAGCATAAGTAATAAAAGATGCTAAAAGAAACTGATGAATTCACGATTCATGGAAACTCATTTTTCTTAAAATTCAAGCTAAAAAATAAGCTAAAAATGCTAGGAAACACAAGAAGACCAAGAAAACAAGTAAACTGAAACCTATATCTAGGTTATAGACACAATCAGAGACTCTGTACTGATCCAAGAAATTCCTAAGAAGTGTGAACTTCAATTAGGAAAGAGGCAAACTCCCTCTTTTTCAAAAAACTTTCATGAAATAGAGACGTGGGATGTTGCATCAGTAGCATGTGTATGTACGCAGGTTGTTTACTGAGTAGAGCTCGTATGTACACGGGCTGATCCAAGATAGGGCACGTACACCTTTGTATCTCTTCAAAAAAAGAAAAGATCAAGGAGTCTTACAGAGCAGGGACAACTGGTATGCACCCTGGAGGTGACCAGAATCCCTTGACAGACTCAGAAAACTTGAAAGAAACTTGAAAGGAAAACAAACCAAACAAACAACTCAAAATCCCCTAAAAAACCCTAGAGGCAATCCCCAATATNCTTTAACTACACCAGGGTTCAAGATGTAGACAGAGCGAATAACCGTCTAAAAGTCAATCAATTCTACTCTACCCCAAACATACCAAAACTAATGTAAAGAAATAAAATAGAGAAGAGACTAGGTAACTATATCTCTCGATCCTCAAGATAGCTTAATTCACTTGTCTTATTGTAATATATAAAGAAGAGTGAATGATAGAGAGGATATATGTACCAGAATTCTGATCTCCTAATTGTCGATACTATGTACAACAACCCAGTTGTAAATGACTTATCAATTATGGAATTAAGGGAAGTTTCAAGTATTTTGACCATTTCTGTGTACTGATTTTTTCATAACAGTTTCTTCTGGAGACTGTGGGCCTAGTCAACAAGAGCTATTGTCTTATCTGTAATTTTATAGATTCTGTGGTAATTCTGTGTATTGGTATTTCCTTCAACAGTTAGAATAAATTCATTAACATGTTGTTTCTATTATGAATTGATTGTGTCATTCCATTCGCAGAGAACATATGTTCTATTTGGGAATTATCGATTGTTGTTCCATTACTAATTGTTGTCAATTTATCACTTGTTGATTGTTTTCATTAAGTTTGCATTTGTTGTTCCTTTCATTAAATTTTCATTTGTTGTTCCTTTCATTAAGTTCACATTTGTTGTTCCTTCTTAAATCTCAATAGATCGATGTTCCTTTCAAATAGGTTAATTAATCACTGTTCTTTGAGAGATTGATTCATTGGCGTTTTTGTAAATTAAATTGTTGTTTCCTAGATAGATGAATGAGTTCAATAATTAATTAATGTTTCTTTTCAAGATGTGTTATTTTTCAGAATATATTTCCTATTGATTGAATTATTAGTTTCAGATTTTGTAGTTAATGTGTGAAAATCTTGATTGTTACAGTAATTTAGATGAATCCAGATTTACTATAAACGAACCATCTACACAATTTAAACCTCTACAACTTATCTGCATAGATTTTGTTGACAATCTTGAGAGAAAAGAAGAATCCTCGATTGATAAAATTAATGTCAGAATAAGGTTGTTTTTGGGACATCTTTAGAACCCAACATTTTGGTGTCGTTGCCGGGGAGATTGTCAAGGATAATATAGGTTGCATCTCTGAAAGGATGAGGTATTAAAAATGAAAGGTAAGAACCTGCGCAGGAAACAAGTAAAATGCTTGTGCCAATGCCTACCTTCAACTGATGCATAAAGGTTACATAGGTGCATAGAATTTGCGTCGGTGTGTATGACTAAGAAGAAAGAACCTGAAAAACAAAAACCCTTACAAAAAAATACAAAAGCCCAGGGCTCGGTGGCCTGTGGAAGGAGCACTTTTATAGATGAAATTATCCGAAAGGCTGAATCTCAAACCTCGATTGGACCTCGAAAAGGTTCTACCTGAGTCCCTCAAGAAATAAATTCACCAATTTCAACTCACATCGAGGTACATAGTGGAACTAAAGGAACTGAACAAAGTTTCCAAAGTACACACACTCCACTTTTCAGTCCTTTAGGCAAGGGAAATTCTTGTAATTTGAGAGAAGGAGAAGGGGAGAACAGTGGAGTTGATGAAGAAAACCCACAACCACCTAAACTTGGATCTCCTGTGATTCTGGCAGGATAAGGAACACCTAAAATCTTAGACGTAAGTAGCTTGGAAATCCCTCCTAAGGGACCAAGTAATCATCCACCTCGAGTAGAACTCCTAGACTAAGACATTCTTGAGGGTTATTGGCACATTTTTGACCAAATGGCACAACCAAATCAGCGACGACCCTAGACCCACACTACCACTTTGGAATATCCTATAGTTGATTCGGTTGCTAATGCCCCAATGAAAGCCATTCCACTACATAATCTTCCAACCTTCAATGGATTGATTTCAGAGGACCCTGACACGTTCTTATTCGAATTTGATGTACTATGTAGAGGCTATAACTGTACCTCCAAACCCAAAAACTAAAGCTATTTCCTTCCACTTTGAAAGGAGCATCTTTACAATGGTTTATGGGACTAGGGGGAGGAACTTTAAATTCATGGGATGAAATGAAACAAGCTTTCCTTACAAAATATCAAGACTATTGTAGAACCAGGGATTTAAAGGATGAAATCTTTAAAATGGTTACAAAACAAAATGAAACACTATAATAATTTGTTGAAAGATTTCAATATAACCTGCAGAGGTCACCTTATAATACACTACCAGGTGAGGTACTTAAAGCCACTCTAATAAAAGGTATGGAGGATGAATGGGTAGAGACATTAAATTTGATGGGAAAAGGCGATATTTATCAAGAAACATATGATGAAATTGTCCAAGTGTGTATCAGGTGTTTGTACGGTAGTACACGAACCAGATCAGGAATACGAGGTCCCATCACCAGAAGTAGCAACATTACTAGTGGGAGTGTCACCCGAGCATAAATTGGTAATCTTTCGCAAAATTTTAAAACTGACATTTTGGGTACTCTAACTACGCAATTGGATGTTTTGCAAACTAGAAAGAGACAGGCAGAAGCAGAACAGTCATTGGCTATATTTTTTCCATGGTGAAGGAAGAAACATAGTCCATGGGAATGTCCCCTGGACATGGTTCGAACCTGTGCTATATGTGTCAAATATCATGCGACAAAACAATTTCCATCACTTCCAGGACTAAAGGTCATCTTTAAAGAAGCAGAAGAAGAAATAGAACCAGTATATTTGATGGCTTAGCATTGCCAATGGCAGGTTTTTTCCCTAGGTACGCTACAATATCCTTCTTCTTTCTTTCCTGGACAATTTAATCAACAACACAATCCTGGAAGTACATGGCAGGGCCAACCATTTTTTAACCCCACATGGAAGTCCCAACAATATCCTACTACACCTTGGCCAAATCAACCAGTTTCTACCCTTGCTTGGCCTAACCTGCAATACTCTACCCCATTTTGGAAAAATTCAAATAATAGCTCCTATCCTTCACAATGGACTAGCACAGCTACCCAAGCTCCCAATTGGAC
Organism: Picea sitchensis; assembly: GCA_010110895.2. Lineage (NCBI taxonomy): Eukaryota > Viridiplantae > Streptophyta > Pinopsida > Pinales > Pinaceae > Picea > Picea sitchensis. Next base: position 168,453 of record SNQJ01S0009428.1, on the reverse strand, counting down.
TCAAAAATGGTAGCTCCCCATGGGACTGACCAATCAACCTATGGGAATGGTTCCTCAAGCTCACCCCACTTTACAAGCTCCACTTCAATGCCCCAAAATCCCCAACCTCAAGTACGCTCCCAACTACCAACTCAACCCAACCCGAATCCTAATAATAGACCAGTCCAGCTTGTGGAAATTGTTGAGAACTTGGAAGTTGAAACAAAGTCTGTAGGATGCAATGAGCTTCGGTTAAGGTCAGGGCATGTAATTTCTCCTGAGGAAAGTAGCATTCATAAAAAACAAGAGAACGTGAAAGATAGACAACCAACAATAAATCCATTGATTGTGGTTATAACAAATAAACAGAACATGGGGAAAACACAGTCGAGCAACCAAATCCTGATAAAGACGTAATTTATTCTCCCCCATTCCCTGAAAGGATAATGATAGCTAAACCAACTGTATATCCCAACTTTGATATCGTCGGGGAACTAAAATATTTATGTTAAAATCCTACTCCTATAGGTTATACAAGATATTCCTATTTATGCAAAAACAATTAAAGAATTAAGTGGGAAAAAGAATGGAAGAAAAACTAAGAATCAATCAATTGTTCATGTGGTAGGAGCCTTATCCGATCTTATTTTAGGCAAACATGAGCCAGTCAAATACCCAGACCCAGGAAATATCGTGGTAACAGTTCAGATACGGGGTTTCTCTTTCCCTAATACACTGGTACAGTTGGGAGAAACCATCAATATTATGACCACTGAGACCCGCAACGTCCTGGGTATCACCTCTTATGAACCAACTTCAACTTTGCTAGAATTGGTTGATAGATTGGTGGTTAAACCAGAAGGTGCATTACAAGACATAGAAATCTCAGTTAACTCTTGGGAATACCCCATTGATTTCATCATTATTAACCCAAGAAGTAGATTAGATGGACACCCGTTAATATTAGGGCAACCATGGATAGCAACAACATATGCATACATAGGATGTCGCACATGCAACATGACAATTGCTAGAGGAAGTGCTATAAAGAACCTTATCTTGTATCCTCGAGCCAAACCAAGTCTACCTAGCATACACCAACTGTTGCAACCACCTAGATATCTAGAAGAAAACATACGCCCTCCTCTCACACTAGAATAAACTCTTGTGCTCAAAAATCAATTAGAAGATGATGTGATCAACAACTTCATTAACATCCCAACTATTATAAGTAACCCAACATGTCAAATGCTAAAAGCCATTTTAGATAGTGAAGCATGGGGAGGTCCTTTGGAAGAATTGATTGATCAACACATTCCCACTACTACTGTCCATAATAGCATTGCAATTGAAATGACACCAGGAAGATTTTTGAATATTAACGCCAATCTGAATGACCAACAACAACAAAAATTAATCCAGATCATTTTCAAATATCAACAGGATTTTGCCTGGGAATACTCTGACATGAAGGGAATCGATCCCCAACTATGTACACATCATATCTATATCGAAAAAGGTGCCTGACCCATCTGAAATCCCCAACGAATATTGAACCCTCATCTCAGGGACATTGTCAAAGAAGAATTACAGAAACTGTTAGATGTAGATTTCATATATCCTATTTCACACAGCCAGTGGGTCTCCCCACTGGTAGTCGTGCCTAAAAAGAATGGTAAGTGGCGAATCTTTGTAGACTACAAAGAACTCAACAAAGCTATCGAGAAGGACTATTTTCCCCTACATTTTATAGATCAAGTCCTTGATACCTTAGCGGGGAAGTAGTTTTTATCTTTCCTAGATGTATTTAGCGGTTATAATCAGATTCAGATTGCTCCAGAAGACCAGGATAAAACTACATTCACATGTCCTTGGGGTACCTTCGCATATCGAGTATTTCCCTTTGGGTTATGTAATGCTCTAGCTAGATTCCAAAGAGCTATTTTAAGCATATTTTCTGATTTAATTAATGAAGGACTCGAGGTTTACATGGATGATTTTACCTCTTATGGCACTAACTTTGATCAGGACTTGATAAATCTAGAGAAGGTACTGGAAAGATGCATTGCTACAAGGTTGTGTTTGAGTCATGATAAATGTCATATGATGATGACTGAAGGTGTGGTACTAGGACACTATGTTTCTGCAGATGGAATCAAGGTAGACCCAACAAAGATAGAGGTAATCCTTAAATTACCTACACTCCGTACACAGACTGAGGTACATAGTTTCCTTGGCTGTGCAGGATACTATTGCAGATTCATAGAATTTTTTTCAAGAATAGTTTCACCTTTACATGATTTAACTGGTAATGTGGACTTTTAGTGGTCTGATAAGTGTGATGTTGCATTTGCAGATCTTAAAAGGTTAATTTCAACAACACCGGTGATGAGAGGACCAAACTGGAAGTTACCATTCCACATCTCTTTAGACGTATCATATGTCGCTATAGGCGATGTCCTTGGACAAGAAGAAGACATGAAACCTTATGCTATTTACTTGATTAGCAAAAATCTTACCCCTGCCAAATTAAATTACACAATAACAAAAAAATAATTTTTAGTTGTTATCAGGTGAACTAGCAGTGATGCCTTGGAATTTATATTGGTGGCCTTCTTGGTCGAATTGCATGGTTAATTCCTTAAAATCCATGAGAATGGGACCCAAAGTCCTTATCCAGTCTGCACCCAACACAATGTCACAACTGCCCATGTCAATAGAAAACATATGGGATTTTAGGTGGTAGTCACCGATTTGGAGACAGACATTTTCACAGCGCCCTCCACATTTCATTGAACCACCATTGGCAATCATGATTTGGAAATTGTTGACAGCATGGATGTAGCAATGAGTTTCTTGGGCAATGCAGTGATGAATAAAATTATGGGTGCTTCCACTATCAACTAGAATGATGACCTTCCAATTCTTGATGTAACTGATTAACTTGAGGGTTTGGGGAGTGGAGAAGCCAGTGAGAGCATTGAGGGAAATGACCGGTTCCACTTCAAGAGGGTCTGAGGGAGGGGTTATGTCAGTGATTTCAGGTGACTTAGACATAAGGGGAGTTTCAACATCCTCTTCTTAAATATCCTCAGAGATGGCCATAAAAAGATTTTGTTCCTTACACTTGTGGCATGGGAAATATTTGTCATCACAATTATAACAAAGGAATTTGAGTTAGCGTTCAACCATTTCAACCCTGGTCAATTTTTGGATCTTTAATGGGACAGAGGGAGTAGTGGGATTTACGGGTTTAGGGCGAGGGATAAAGGAAGGTTTTCGGTTTTGAGAGGATACAACCTATTGTGCTTCTTTAGCTATTTTAGTAGCCTCCACCCAAATCGAGGGTGGAGCCATGAGGACATGGGCCCTAATCTCCTCCTTGAGGCCACTGATAAAACACTCTCGAAAGAAAGCATCAGTCATGCCCTTTGTTCAAAAATCTAAGCACTCAAAGGCAGCTATGAAGTCTTCTACTATTGCTGATTGTTTCAACTTTTTCAAATGGCCCAAATGGTTGGTGTCAGTGTCAAAGTGTTCATAAAGCTCAGTCACAAATTGGGTCCAAGAAATATATCCTTGACGGGAAGTTTTTCTCCATTGCCACCATTGCCATTGTTCTTGATCTAGATGGAGAACACCATACCAGAGTTTGGCGAAGTCATCTGTAATGTCGTATAAAGAGAAATAATGTTCCATTTGGGTTACCCAACCAGTGGGGTCTGAGCCATCAAATTTGGTCACATCCACTTGTGGAAGGCGTAGGTCATGTTGAAAGTGATGGTGCTGAAAGGTATGGGAATGGGAGGAATGTTCACCTTCAGTCTTTGGAGGTGTGTCAGAGAAAGGGTCATCTGTAGGGATCTTCAGTTTGGTGTAGAGTGATGCAAAGATAGATTCAAGCTGGGTGGTCAGTTCTTGTTTGACTTCCTCCATTGAGGACTGCATGGTTGTATTGATGGTTGTATCGATGGAGGCAACATTGGCACTGAGTTGTTTAACTTTTTTTTGGGTCTCGAGGAGACCAGATTGCAAGGTGTTCAAGCGAGCTTTCAGGTCTTGTCTACGGGTATGGGCTATGAGGATGGGTGAACTGAAAAGGGGCGGGCAGGGTCAAATTTTTTTCCGAAGAATGATATGGATGAATGTGATAAGGGAAAAGAGATGAATCCAATGGAATAGGTTTTAAATAATGGTGAAAAAATTTCTAGACTTCTTTTTATAGAGTTATACTTCGGTCTGAAGAATACTGCAGAGAGGAAATTCCCAAATTCTTAACCAATAAGAAAAGTGTAGTGATTTGACAAACCGAACACAGTTTCACGGCAACAGATCTTGTCTGTTTTAATTTGTTTATGTTTCTGTCCCTTGAGGGTTAGGTATTCTAGGGTTCTACAGACAAGGGTTTGCCCTGTGCTATAGCTTTCTGATATATGTGCGAGGTCCAACAATAGTACTCGGCCCAATATCTCAGGGCACTAACTAAGGAGGATAGACTGTACCCTTAGCCATACTACCCGACTACCCAAGTACTAGAGAGTATCTTCCCGAGTGCTATTCTCGGTGGCACTATAGCATTCAGGAGACCGATCGGTTTATCTAAAGAGGGCTTCAAGAAATCTAGGCCGATCCGTACACAGGTGTTGTCTGATGCGCTACCACTTGAAGGGGTACCAACATGGGTTACAAGGGTGGCCAACAGATTTGTGCTTGAGAACCACTTGTATTTCCTGCGTGTATGAATCCCTCAACCTGGGTTTATGTGCATAATGACAGATCTCTGTGGCTTAAAGATGTCGGAATACGTCTCTACCCTGAAAAAAAATTCCCACAATTTCTGCCAAGGAAAGTGCTCTGATACCACTTGTAATATACCAGATATAAAAAGTATGCAGAACAAAAATAAAATGCTAGAAATGGCAGAATAACAGTAATATAACCAGCATAATCTCCATAATAACATATAAATGATATAAGAACAACAACATAAATAACACTTTGATTCAAAAAGCAATGTCCACGGGCCTCTTTGAGGGGGAAACCTCCAGTCGAGCACCGCTCTGTTACAATAATCTCCAAGCTAGGGTTTTCATATCCTCGAACCTTATTTACACTAAATATGTCTATCAAGAGAAGCATCTAGAGGAAGATCCTTCTAGAAGCAGGAGCTTCTATTAGGTCTTCTTACATCCACCTTATTCTATTTTATTGAAAGGCCTTATTAATATTGACCTTTATTACATCCAAATATATTGTTCTACCTATGTGTAGGTTAGGACCCTAACAGTTTGGCCTTAAGGTTAGAATTCAACTTCTACTTCAGGTACCAGGAATACTAGACCGAAGAAAGTGTGTTAGATTGTGGGGAGCCACATTACCAACATTACTACCTAAAGGAGAGGACTGGGGCATCTGGATCACTTGGACCCACTACCGTGGGAGTTTTGAGCAAGGCCCATCATATTCTTACAGCGGTGAATAACCGCCAGGCATAGCACCACTCGACTGTACTTGAGAAGTCAGGTACTACCACTGACTAGACCCTTTGTATTTTGATAAGATCCCAGTGCTACAGAGAGTTTCATTTTTGGAGAAGTTCTAAGAAGAATTAAGGTAAAGGAAGTCGAATAGGGTGCGTTTAGCTTGTAGAAATGGCTTCGAAAGCCAAACAAAAGGTTGGAGGGAAGGTTATGAGATTTAGCCTTAACCTGGGAGAGTTTGTCACTAGGGCCAACCTGTACATCACAATCTTAGGATCTTATGACGTCATGATCGATATGGATTGGTTGGAATCACATGAGGCGATACTCAACTGTAAGACGGAACAGTTAAGCTTGGTCGATGACGAGGGACAAAGATGTGTGATTGTAGGTCGGAACCAGGGAGTTTCCCTGAGGAGCATCTCTTCCTTACATCTACAGAAGAGCATGCGCAAGGGATGTAATCTTTATGTGATCCTTGTGTTAAATGAGAAGGGGGTAGAGGAAGGTCTAGAACACCTTCCAGTGGTGAGAGAGTTTGTGGATGTATTCCCTGAGAAGTTACCTGGGATACCGCCAGAGAGGGAATTGGAATTTACCTTAGACCTAAAACCAGGGATTGAACCAATAGCAAGAACGCCTTATCATATGTCAACTCTGGAATTAAAGGAATTGAAAATGCAACTGAAGGAGTTGTTGGAACTAGGAATTATACATCCCAATGTGTCACCATGGGGTGAACCTGCTATTTTCATTCGAAAGAAGGATGGGTTGTGGTGACTCTGCTTTGACTATCGTCCATTGAATAAGGAAACGATCAAGAATCAATATCTGTTGCCAAGGATTGATGATCTGTTTGATTAGATGAAAGGCGCGACAGTGTTTCAAGGATCGACGTGTGATCCAGGTATCACCAGTTACGGATCAAGGAGTATGACGTCCCTAATACCACCTTTAAGATGAGGTTTGTACATTAAGAGTTTATTGTTTTACAGTTTGGACTAACGAATGCCCCAGGGGTATTTATGAGTTTGATGAATGGGGTGTTCCACGAGTACTTGGACAAGTTCGTCCAAGTATTCATTGATGATATTTTGATTTACTCTCGGACGATGGAGGATCACGACGAGCGCTTACGCTTGGTACTACAGTGTCTGCGAGAGAATAAATTGTATGGGAAATTGTCTAAATGATCATTTTACCAATCGAAGATTCACTACTTAGGGCATGTCATCTACAAGGAAGGTATCGTTGTGGATCCATCAAAGGTTGAGAATATTACGGAGTGGCGTGCACTAACGAATGTCCCGAAAGTGCGTAGCTTCATGGGTTTAGCAGGATACTATCGACGGTTCGTCGAGGGATTTTCGAAGATAGCAAATCTGATCACAGAATTGCAGAAGAAGAACAAGAAGTTTGTTTGGACTGGGAAATGTGTGGAGGCATTTTGGAGGCTCAAAGAGTTGTTGACAATGACACCAACACTGAAGGTCCCTAACATGGACACAGACTTCTTGGTATGTACTGACGCATCCAAGGAAGGCTTAGGTAGAGTCTTGATGCAAGACGATCGAGTGATTTCTTACATCTCGAGAAAGTTGAGAAGGCATGAGGAGAACTATGCAACGCACGATTTGGAGTTGTTAGCCATTGTTTATGCCTTGAGAGTTTGGATACACTGCCTTATTGGGCATAAATTCGAATTGAAAACGGACCATTGTGGACAACGACGTTGGTCGGAATTGCTTAATGAGTACGATTTCGAGATTACTTACATAAAGGGAACAATGAATAGAGTGGTTGATGCGTGATGGCTCTTCAGACGAATCTACGTGAAAAGATTCTAACTTTACAATGCAATGATGACTGGTACAAAGAGGTCAAGGATTTTATCGAACAAAACACAATGATGGTACCAAGATTTGAAGGATTTACATCTGACGACGATGGATTATTGAGATTTAAAAATCGAATTTACGTACCACCGAACGATGAGTTAAGGGGACTGATTCTAAATGAAGCTCACATAGTAGTATACATGGCTCACCCGGGAGTCATGAATATGAGGACAGACCTTAAACCCTTATTCTTATGGAAAGGAATGAAGGCAGACATAGTCAACTACGTGGCCAGATGTCTAGAATGTCAGCAGATGAAGGCTGAACATAGACATCCAACAGGATTACTACAACCACACATTATTCCATAATTGAAATGGGAGGTCATTTCGATGGATTTCATTGTTGGATTGCCACTAAAGACAAGGAGACACGACTTGATTTTTGTAGTAGTCGACATTCTGACGAGGAGTGCTCATTTTATTCCTATGCGTATGACGTATCAGGCACCTGACATAGCTAGAGTTTTCATCAGTGAGATTGTGAAGCTACATGGCGTGCCTAAGAGGATTATATCTGATCGAGGATCGGTGTTTATGGGATGATTTTTGACTAGTTTCCAAGAGGCCTTGGGAACCCAACTTAACTTTAGTATTGCGTATCACCCAAAGAAAAATGCGCAGACCAAACAAACAAAAAA